>JAVXUP010001576.1:0-215703 GCA_033070095.1 Escallonia herrerae
ATTCATTCTTTCAACTCTGTCATTCTCTCAAATCTATTATGGTATCAAGAACCTAAAAATCCTTGGCCTTCCTTTTCTTGCCCATCATGTCTACGTCAACTACTGATTCTTCTCCACCCTCTCTTCTTTTTCCTCTACATCATGTTCAAAATCTCATTTCTGTGAAGCTCAATACAGACAATTATTTATTGTGGAAGAGTCAATTTCTCCCTCTTTTACGAGGGTATGATCTTTTGGGTTTTCTTGGCTCCATTGCCCCACCATCAAAATAAATTGCAAATGGTGAGACTGAAGTTCCTTCACCAATATCTGATACAACCATCGTTCACCCGTCAACTGAAGTCTCTCAAGAACTGAATCCTGCTTATGTTTTATGGCATAAACAGGACCAGCTTTTACTAAGCTAGATTTTGTCCTCCCTTACGGAGCCAATACTAGCACAAGTGCTTGGTCTTCACACCTCTTCTGCTGTATGGTTGTCTCTTGAACGCATGTTTGCGTCTCAATCAAAAGCGAAGATATTTAACCTTTGTTCTGAGTTACATCAATTAAACAAAGGTGATTTGTCTATGCATGAGTATTTCCAAAAGGGAAAGAAAATTCGTGATACTTTGGCTGCTATTGGTTAGCCTATGTCTGAGGATGACCTTATCAATGCCTTATTGGTTGGTCTCGGCTCCGATTATCAGTCATTTGTGACTTCTATTACTACGCGATCGGAGTCCATTTCACTGGATTCTCTTTACTCACTACTTCTCAATCATGAATCACAACTGGATCGTCAACGTACTCGTGAAAGCCTCCTTCCTCAGGCACATGCTGTTACAAATGCGCCAGCGCATTACTATCCACCTCCATCTCCTCAGAAGTATCATTACTCATCCTCTAATTCTCGTGGTGGTCACTCTCAGCGAAACAAGCACCAGTGGCGTGAAGGTGGTCTGCAGTCTAAACAACATCAACCATCACCACATCATGGCAGTCATCAACATCCTCGCAAACCGGCCTCTTCCATTGTGTGTCACCATTGCAACTAGCCTGGCCATATCCGCCCTTACTGCCCTCACCGTATGCCTCGAGGCTCCTCGCCATCTTATGTTGCAGCTTATATGGCCGGTTCGCAATCACCCACCACTTTTGATCCAGCGTGGTATCCAGATTCTGGCTCTACTCATCACATCACTCATGATCTCAACAACTTGTCGAATTGCACTGACTATCATGGTCCTGATCAATACAAGTTGGTGATGGTAAAGGTCTGAAAATTCATCATATTGGCTCTTCTACGTTAAATTCGTCTACTAATATTTTTAAATTGAAAAACATGCTTCATGTTCCGTCCATTTCTAAAAATCTTTTATCGGTTCGTCAATTTGCTACTGACAATAACGTTTTCTTTGAATTTCATCCTCATTTTGTTCTTGTCAAGGACCGCATTTCGGGGAAAGTACTTCTTCAAGGCCGACTTAACAATGGTCTCTACCAGCTCATGCCGTCTCCACCCTCGTCTTCACTGCTTTTGACTTCATGTCCTCCTTCTGCTTTAGTTGGTGTTCGTGCGCCTCTCTTACTTTGGCACAATCGGTTATGACATCCATCCACTCGTATTGTCTCTCAAGTTATGTCTCGTTTTTTCCTTCCTATTAAAAAGAATAAAAGTAGTATCAGTTGTAAGGCTTGCCACTATGGCAAAAAGCCATCGTCTTCCTGTTGAGTCTTCTCATGTACCGTCTTCTTCACCGTTGGAAATAATATATAGTGACTTATGGGGTCCTTCTCCTGTTGTTTCTCATCAAGGGTATCGTTATTATGTTCATTTTGTGGATGATTTTAGTCGCTATGTTTGGATCTTCCCTCTTAAGCTCAAATCTGAAGTTATGCATGTTTTTCTTCAATTTAAAAAGTTAGTAGAAAATTTAACTGGCCATAAAATTCGTACTCTTCAGACCGACCCATCCAAACTTTTTGTAAACAAAACGGCATTTTTCACCGCCTCTCATGTCCCCACACTCTAGATTACTGGAAGGGACCGTCTATTTCTACCCATGATATGTTGTTTCACGCCTTCGTCTTATCTAGAAAAAAACATGGTTTGAAAATAGGCGTTTCCTTTTCAAATAGCTAAATGAAAAAATGTCAACATGCAAGGTGCTTTTTACAAGGGAAAAAAAAACTTCCATATGAAAATAATTATGATATTTATAACGAGGTGAGAGACGAGAAAATAATAAAAAAAAGATTAATATTCGATTGTCCGGAAAGTATCTGAGTCTCGTTAGATTTACATATGTCCGTTACACCGCCATCATATTCGATTCAACGAAGAGCCGGTCTTGGAGTAACAGTGTAACGCGTACAACTCCCAACAATTTGGGCTTTTGGGTGCGTGTACTTTTGTTATATGGTGTCAAGGCTTGTCTTAGGTTCATTACGGAGTTATCTGATGGGCTAAGCCTTGGGCTTATTCATGGGCTTAAGTCCAAAATTTGTTTTTCCAAAAGAGTTACTGGTAAACCTGTTAACTAACAAGGTATACAGCCAGCATTTAGAGCCCAACGGAATAACCCATTAAACCAGTGGGCCAACTCGAACACCTCAAAAACTGCGTGTCTGCTTTATCTTAGGTGGGTGATATTGGCCCATGACGACCCAAAAAACGATATTGGCCCTTGCCATGGGGCCCAGGAAAGAGTTTGTGAAGATGAGACGAGAGGTCTGCTTTCTTTTTCTGCACCTCAAAAAATCTAAAAAAAATTATTGTACGTTTTCAGATCATTAGTTCCGATTATCTAAAATCGTTAATTATTTAAATTAACGTCCTACCTCCTTTAACTTCTTTAGCTGTCACACCAGCTTCCGCATCCGACGGTCATAAATGGTCGAGACTAATGATTTGACTGAATGTTTACTCCTAAAAGTTTACATGCATTACCTATTTAGTGCAAGAAAATGTTGTTAGAAGTTATTGTAACTCGGGGTATGGATAAGGAGTTCAATAATGTTACTTTTTGAGTTATATAAAAAAGGATATGATAAATCACTCTTATTTCAACTAACAAACTCCAAATCGACCCTTTCAACCGTCGCTTATTTAATCATTGACAGTGAAATGGAGTAAGCTAGTTTTAAAAAGGAGTGGAGTTAGTAATTTCATTTTTTTCTTTTTCTTTTTTTTGTTTCTAACTAAAGAAAGGGTTAAAGCATTAGGTGGGGGATGGCATAACAAAAATGAGACTCTTTGGGAGGCTTTTTGGTAACTTATGGGCCACTTGGGTACCAATAATATTGCACCAGTAGAAAAATCATTTCCCCCACACTTTAGTAATGGCAGCACGGACTTGGCATGGAAATTCAACACGTGAACAATTTATGATTGCAGATTTTTTAATTAAATAGGAGAGTGACATTAGTAAAAGTAAACGTTTAAACAGTTTTTAAGAATTTCCTGACTACGTAAATATGTACAAGATCACGACACTCTCGTGCGTCTGCAAATATGTATGCACAAAAGACGTGACACCGTTTTGCTAGAGTTCCTAGAACGGAGGGAGGAGTCCTGATCAAGTAAACTCTCGAGTAGGGGCCACATGAACCCGATCCTGATATACGTGGATACGCCAGAGAAGCGAACTTGGCTAGGCCATTGGCTTCCTGAAAATGATGATCTATAGTAGCTTGATCAATGTAAAGAAGTGAAATTCAGACATAATTATATGAGAGTGTCTACGAAATTTACTGTCATTGAAGAACACTCTTTCGTTCCAAATTGTGCTGTGTGAAAGCAAATCAATTTTCAGCTTCTTTACGTAAGAGCAGTTAAAAGACCTTGACTTGCAATGTCAAAGTCCTCTCATGCATCCTGATTTTTATCAGTACACGAATAGATTCATGCATGTCAATGGAGAGAGAGGAATGCAAATGTTTCCCAAGTGTAAACGCGACGCATGTGACATTTTTATTTTTTTTTAGCATTGACAGACCTGCAATTTAATACTATATGACTGTTCGCTGATACGGAAATTAGAAACAACATCCTTAGGGTTATTTGATCAAAGATATGTCGTTTTCCCATCTCGTAGGGCTTTAAACGCAGTTATCTTTCAAAAGCTTGAAGTACTTAATATAAAAGATCCACATTTCCCCAAGTAAAACATAGTGGTGGGAAGCTGAATAAAAGTGAAAATATGTAAAATTTCCATTCATATTGCGAAATTCGGCTGAACAAATTTTGCCAGTATTTGAATGGAAAATGGTTCCAATATTCTTTGACTAAAAGGCAAATAAGAGGGCGTGCACTCACTTACAGCGTAAGCATATCTATACATATATCTATATCTATACATATATAAAAGCACGTATGAACTTAAATAGCTAATCTTTTCTTTCCTTAAAATACCCTTTTCTAATTGATATTTTCATAAGAGATTAAGGATGAGTAAGGATGTTTTTGACTTATAACATTTCTTTCATATTAAATATCCTTTCTAAATTAGAGTTTCATTTAATTTAAATATATAAAAGCACGTATGAGTTTAAATGGCTAATTTTTTCTTTCCTTAAAATACTATTTTCTAATTGATATTTCTATAAAAGATTAAGGATGAGTAAGGGTATTTTTGACTTATAACATTTCTTTCCCATTAAATATCCTTTCTAAATTAGAGTTTTATTATAAAAAAAATGAGGGTGTTTTGTTAAGGATTGTTTTGATTTTTGATTAAAAACTTTTCTTTTAATTAAATACGTATTTTTAATAAGTGTTTTAAAAAATAAGAATTTTTTTGCTTTTCATATAATATCATGTCTCTTTCGTTAAATTATCTTTATTAGAACATATGCTTTTATCAGAGTAAAAAAATCTTTTGACTTAAACTATAATAGAGTTACTACATCTTCTTCGTCATATTCGATTAAAGAAAATAACTTGTAGTTTTTATAAAGCCTTTTTCAAAAAATACAATATACCTAAGCTAAATTCAATATATTGTCAGAAATTCAATCTTTTTTAACTTTGTATTTTATATGTTTATGTTGATGTGTATGCTACAGATTTGAATTACTCTGCATGTATATCGATTTCAATACAAACATATTAATACATTGAATTAGAGTGTTGTTAAAAAAATAAAAAGTGTATTTGAGCATCTTTCCTTAGAATATCTTTATAGGAATATATACTTTAGTTAGAATTAAGGATTCTTTTGTCTTTTAGAAAGAAAAAAAATAAGAAAATCTATAAGACCACGTTTGAACTCCTGCGTGGTTTTTTATTACTGAAATTTTTTTTATCAAAACTTACTACTTCCATTCACGTTGAAGCTAAACTATCTCAAGCTACTACATCTTTTCCATCAATTTCGATCAATAAAAATAACTTACGGAGAATAATGTCTTTTACAGCCTTCAAATGTAAACATAATCTACTTAAATTAGATTGAATATTTTATTAAAAACTTATTCCTTTTTAAATTTTGTGTTTCAGATTTGTATGTTGATGTGTATGCTACAAATTTTAATTATTGTACATATATATATATATTAATGTAAACATTGGGTACATTGAAACTATCATAAAAGTGAAGTTTAATTTTAGATTTCAATTACAGACATATTGGTATAAGAAAATTATAGTAAAACTGGAGTTTCTTTAAAAAAATTTAAATGCATAAAAATTGATATTATTATACAATTTTGTTCCTAATTATAACTTGAGTTCGTGATAAGTACATAAATCCTATATTCGTATTAGAGTTATTGAAATACCCTTATTTCATGACAACATATCATTTATATAGTTATTGTCTTTCTATGATACATTATATCTCGATGTATCATATATTTACATGATAACATGTTTCATATATATGGCTATTGTCTTCACATATTTCACTCTTATAAATTGATAGGATTAGATGAACCTCAATTAATAAAGACTCTAATTTATTTCGACTCAAATGTTTAGTAACTTTTTTTAACTTGAAAACTCTCAAGTTTTTATATGCAAGGGGTTAAATAACTACATACTCTTTTTTCTGTAAATATTCTTTTTAAGTTAAAAAGTTTTCTAAATATTTTGACTTTTTAAATGGTGAAGCTAAAATACTACTGTTTTGGCTCACTTTAAATATTTTGACGCTAAAGAGGTTCATTAATGTATTTTTTTAGTGACAAAAGACTATTAATATAACCAAAACAGATAAGGATCTCGCCCCAGTGTACAAAATAATCTCAAGCGATTAAAATGGCTACAGTTTTTTCATTAAAAATACCCTTTTAGAAATAAAAGGTTTACTAAAAAGTGTATTTTTACTTTTAAGAAGGTGAGTCTAAACTATAATATTTTTTGGTTAATCATAAATAATTTGCTGCTAAAGAGATTAAAAGTTCACTAATACATCTGTAAGTGACAGAAATATGGGAGTGGATCTAACCCAATTGTATAAATATGATACAAGTCTCTGTTCACCTTTAAAGAAAACCTTATCAAAACATAACCTTAAAATTTATTAACATCAAAATCGATAAAATGAGCACCTTAATTGTCCCTACTTCTTAGAGAACAGTTCCTAAATCTGCGTATCATTTTTTTATATATAAATTAAGATGTACCAGCTATTACCTCTATTAATTTTTGCATATAACTACATTTATTGACATATAATAAAGTCAGAATCTCTACAAGTTAGACTAAGCCTTCTTTTTTCAACTTTTATGATAAGTTTATTTGTTAATTTGTGTTTGGTAAACAGTGAATTCTTATAATTTTGGGACTCATGTCCTTGAGGTTAGGGTGAATTACAGTCAAAGATATCAAATTTTAAAAGGTAAAGCCATATTAATCCGTTAAAAAAATTATTTATTTGCTTATGTCGGTACGTACTTTTTAAATGTTAATATTCCCTTCATTTTGTATCTACAAGGTATATACAATATAATATTTTACAAATTCTAATTTTTTAAAATAGGATTTTAACCCAAATATATTCTCCCCCATCCCATCACCGCACCTTCTTCGGCAAGCACTCAGCGTGAAAGTAGGCAAACTGACTCAACCTCACTAACCACATCATTCCAGCACCGGCGAACGCCGGTGGTGGAATGCTACTCTGGTGGTAGTTAATGGCGGCAGCGTTGTGTAATAGTTTGATGCAAACAATAAATTTTATATATCTTCCAAATTTTAAGTCCCATATTCAAATTTTCATTTTTGATCATTTGGTTTGTTGAGTTGTGATGGTTTGTTACAAGTGAGTAAAATGAGAAAGCCGTGACAGTTGATTGAGGTAAGAAGGCTTAAGAAAAGTGAAAAACCTAAAAAACACAGTAATTGTGGGATGTGATTGTGGCTGTGGTTGTGGCCGATAGAGGGAGGGAGAGGGGTGTGTGTGTGGGTATGTGTGCATATCGTCTATGTGTGTGTTGGAACCCAAAAGTCTAAATGGATGATGGTGGTGATAGTGGTGGCGGGGATGTATGGGTGAGAAGAATGGATGATGAATGATATTTGAAGAATTACATTCCTAAGTGACAGACATACCCAAGAAAGACACAAGTGGTTGCCTTGGGGACAATTTTTCTATTTTGATTTTTACATCCTTTCAGAATTTTCTTTTGGTCAACGAACATAAGTGTTATTTGTTCCAACTAATGGGCATACTTGTAATTTACCCTAACCTCAAGGTCATGGATGTAATTAACCCTATAATTTTCTTAATTAACTCTCAAAACCTTATGCCATAGGTATTATATTTTTTTTCCTTTTTATTTTGATGATACATGTCTTTATTTAATGAATGATCTAAGTTACAAATTATTCTTGATGAAATTTTGTTGAATTTTATTTATATTAAAACTGTAATGCATATATATATAAATATAGGAAGAAAGACGTAAGTTTGTGAACATTATTGAAATTACTTAGTTCATTATCACTATATCTGATATCAACTTCACACATACATTTTGTAGTATGGATTTTAAATAGACACACACACACACACACACACACACACACACACATATATATATATATATATATATATATATATATATATATATATACTTTTTAGATGAGTAGGTAAAGTTTGTGTTAAAACTAAAAACCTTAAGGCAAATATATGCTAAATTACATCTACAACTAAATTAATAGCCTTATTTTACTACTACGATGAACAAAGTCATGTTAGATAAATATAAAAAAGAGTTTTAAAATACACTATCAAGAGAAACTTAAATTACACTAGAGATTTTTTAATTGAAAAGAAGAAAAAGAAAGTATAATTAAGATTAAGCATCGGTTTAGACAAATTGCACTCGAATATTAGAACTTAAAGATAGAAAAAGTTGAAAAAGACTTGCTTTGTACTTTAATCCTAAAATAAGATATACATGAAACTTATACTCCTTTCATAATAAATTATTTAATCATATTTGACGCACGTTTATTTAATATATAAGTCTTATTTTATAAGTTTCTCATTCTATCCCGAGAGAGAGAGGCATGACGAAATTGATTTAGTAGAGAAAAATTGATTGGTGAATGACTAAATGTGGAAAGATAAGTAGAATAAAAAAATATCTACAAAGGGTAAACATTTAAAAATGGCTACAAAATCTTTTTTGATATGAAAACTAATCAATTTTTTTAAGACAGTCCAAAAAAATCAATTTTTTTTATTGAGATTGAGGGAGTTGTAGAATAGATCATCACCAAAAGTAAATAAACTGTAAGGGATATTTTGACCCTAATAATCATTGTAACAAAATCATAACTGGGTAGAAAGAAACATGATAGGTAATGAATGATACTGAAAATCATGAGTGATTATATTTTAGTAGTGATGCTTACAGAAAAAAGTGTCAAAACTCTGAAAGTAAATGACACAAAAACTTTAAAATGATTATTGAAAGCTAAGGCCACTAAATTTGTTACTTAAGCAATTCAGTTCTATATGTGTCTTGATAGATCTCTTCAGCTTGATTGATTCTTGATTTAAAAAATGTAACATTTAAGCTCCTAACCTATTTAATCTTACAAACGTTGTTATACATTTATTAATAATAACTTCTTCATGTTAGACACTTTATTTTAGATAATCCTTTTTAGGTTGGTTATTGAACTTTTGTAATACAACTTAATTATAATTCAAACATCTTCTCAATTTCACTTGCTAGACATATATATGCCATCAAAACATAATAGATGACAATAGACGACTCCAGTATAAACACTTGATATTAATTATCTCTAAAAACTTTCTTCATTTTATCATCGTACAATCAAACTTGTAGTGTTTCGCGAGAGTTGGATATTTGTGGGAGATGTTTGAGACTAATTGCAATGCCAATATACCTTGGATAACAAGATATAATATAAAAACAATCAGAATTCTGTTTAGCTGCAAGTTGATGTGATGAAAGAAATAAGTATGATAAATAGTAAAAAATGTTAGTGATAATTGGCGTGAAAAATTTTGGTTTGAAAGTAAGACCATGTTTTGGGTAATGAACTTTTCACATTATGAGTATTTGATTAGTAGCTAACAACTGATTTGTTATTATCGTTTAATTATAATAGTCGTATTGATTAATTTTAATAATTTTTTTAACTAAGGTTTAGAATATTTTTATTTCAAATCAATATATATCGTACAAAGCACGTAATCCTTACTAGTAATGAACAAACATGTACCAGGCCATTATGTCGTGAAACATCCGAGAACTCGAGTCAGGTTGGATTAGCTACGTTCACCGACTTTGAGTTTGGCTTATAGTTGTACGTATAGTGCACAAAATTTTTGTTCAAATGCGTGTTCGACCAACGATAGCTTGTGATCGGCCTCTATCAGCTTTTTTAACATAATGAGTCGCGGAGAGCTTGAGCTTATGTTTAAGCTCGAATTTGGAATCGCACTCGCTTTGCGGTATTCCATGTCTATAGTCCCTTTCTTTCACACACATTTGAGCCCTATTTCATTGGATACAAATTTATTTATCCTCTTATTCTGGGACTGAAAACAGCTGTATATTACATGCATTAATTAGATTATCTTACAAAAATACTAATATTTTTTTTCTTAAATTACATTATGTTACAAAAAAACTAATAATTTGTTTTTGTTTTTGTGGGTAACGAATATGTTCACTCCTTTAGTGCGTAGATGCATATGAACGACCCTAAACAAGCAGATCCATGAGCATAAATGGCTCGGTTAAAATACGAAGTACCCTTTCCCATGAGTTTTTATATCTCTTACCATTTTATATACCTCCGTTAGTAGTTAAAAATGAAACTAAGGACAAAATGTTACTTCAAAAATGACATTTTGAGATGGTATAATATATGAGCATATTTCATAATCTCGAATCATTAGTCTCAACCATCTAAAATTATCGGATAAACAAAGACATGCATGACAGAAGCGCGGATCCCTAATGGTAAAGAAAAAAGCATTATCATCAGATACATCCATCAGTCCGAAACAGTAAGAATCGATAATCCGGAACTACCAACAGCTGCTTAAAAAGTGAAGATTGGAGCATCATCTTGGTAGCGGTAGATTCCAGCTGCTAAAGTGCAGTCGTGCATCCCAAACCGCCCCAACAGGAACACACGTTCAAGAGAATCCTCTAAGCTGGCTTTGATTTAATTTGTCGGCTGGCACCCGCTAAGGAATGCCTAGGTAGGGTGCACCCACGTCTCCACGTGGCACCCGTGAGCTGAACCCCCAAAACCTCACCTGTGCTCTTTGCTCACTGAGCCGGCCCGGCCGGCCTGACTCGACCCTCGTCTCGTGTGACTCACTCTCTGTGTGTGTGTTGTGTGTGTGTGTGGGAGAGATTTTTGCTTCGTCAAGAGAATTTTGGTGATGACGAGATATACATGGCACAGATCACCATGAAGATATGCAATTTCTGCTTCTGCAGTCAGTTCACGTGCAAATCCCACGGTTACAATCTTTGCACGGATGATCTTTTACACGTAGAATACCTTTTGTGCGTGCATTCCATGCCTGCACTTTGATCATTTTTGAGGGGTCCAAATATATAGAAAAGTAGTAACAAAATCTTATAAGGTACTTTTTGTGATTCAAAATGTACCTACATATTTTTATATAACTCCGTACTATTTATTGATTATTAACCCGTTCGTCGGAATGGATTGACCGAGGAAACAAGGTAATCAAGTCCCGAGTGTGGATGGGGAGGACCCATAGAACGTCACATTCCCCTAAACCGTGACCAAAACGACTCCGTCCAAGAACACAAGAAGCGACCACAGCACTTGGGAAAACTTTGAAGACAGTCTTGTTGTGGATTCGACTTTAATGGGTCATGTAAAATTTTTTATGTTGATGAGTTTGAAAAAAGAATTCTCATTTTTGAAATTAATGTATTTGGTCAGTAAAATTTGCAGTAAAACTTTTGGTCATTTGAGAGTGAATTTTACCTGTTTGACGGTAAAGTACGCTAAAAACGTGTGGAGCATTTAATCACTCAAATTAAACGCATTATAGCTGAACTCATATATATATTGAAAGTATGATTGAATAGTGTAATGTTCCTTTCTTCCTAATTAATGTGACCCCTCCTCGAGGAGCTAACCTAGTTCAAACTTAACTCTTGTGGAGAATTAGGAACGTGCAAAACTGAGTTGAAACTCGATGCATCCACGCAATTAGGTGAGTCTAAGAATAATTGAGCTCGTCTGCACGACTGAATTTGAATGAAGCTTAAGCGACAATGAGAGCGAGAAAATGCTTAAAATATAATCATAATTTATGTTAATTTCATAAAAGAGGACTACACGTGAATGTGTACTGATTTTAGCTAGCCAAGCTAGGTTCATGGCCTTAGTACTCTCATCGTGAAGGTGGTGAGCATACTTATGCAATATGCACTATATGCAGGACATATCATACAAGCCATACGCTTCAGAAGTAACATGACAAATGTCGTCTATCAGAATCAAGATGTAGATTTAGGTAAAAATGTTCATGCAACGAAAAACATTAGAAGAACCAATTAAAAGGAGAAGTAACCTTCTAGACATGTCCATTAATTTGAGGGTGAAAGTTGGAGTGACAAGGATGGTTTAATGCGTGATAATTGCCAGAAACGACCATAAAATGTACGTAACACTAACTTATATGATCTCCGCTTCCATTAGAGGATGAAGAGTATAGTCCAAAACAATAGAGACAAGACCATGTAACACTTAATTACAAGACAAAACAAGAGAAGATAGGTATTTAAAAAAGTGAAAAAGGAGGGGTTTGACCTCATGGTTCAGGATGTTTGCTCATTTCTTTGATTTCTTGGATTTAAGTACTTCTCCGAATGCACTAGGTCAGTGTGTGTGTGTGTGGGGGGGGGGGGGGGGGGGTGCACCCTTGAGATTGTCTGGGGAGGAAATTTAGTCTCGATAGATTGATGGTAAAGCTGATTTGAAGACACTCTTTACCGTCTAGACTAAAAAAAATAATAATAAAAAAAATGAGTGCAGTGGAGAGAAGTTATTAATTTAGTAAGTAGGTTTATTTTATGATCAGGAGATAGATAAAGATTGTTCGGATTGAGGCTTGAAAGCTCCATTACTCGGCTCGGTACTAATGACTAATGACCGTACAATAACCGGCAGGGGAATTTCATGTTAAAGCCATTCGCCCGAAGTGACAAATGAAAAAGGTTGAAGTGAATGCTGCATATGAAATTGATGCAAATCTGGATACTCGCACACATCAAATCTCTTTCTGCGGGGAGAGAGGGACTGAGAGAGATTGTTTTCTTGATGTATTCTCTGAATTCAAGCCGAAGTTTTCGTACTTCTGCTACCGTCAACGGGAATTGTGACCTTGTGCCGATAGACGGAGAGACTACTAATCACCATTACACTATTACCTTGCTCTTGCGTAGATATGAGAATGAAAATATTTATATGTTTGCTTTGAAACGCATACAATTGTAAATATAGACAAGATTTTACGATATACAGAAGTTAACCAGCAATAGTAGAATAATCTAGCGAAATGGGATTACTTGTCTATGGCCTCTGGCAGTATCTAAGCATCAACTATAGACTTCAACCACGTATCAAAATTTCGTATGATATGCTTCTTCTTCCTTTTCCTCGCTAGCTACCTCTGTAACTGTAACTAACCTTTACAAAATAAAGAAGCGGGGATAAGTTCATACATTTACCCTCTATGTTTATGCAAGCCATGACATTTGCGATGGCATCAAACATACGTACCCACATGAGAATTTGAATGTGACCAAATTAACCTTTTTCGGTGTGTTGATTGTAAAAATTTCGAGAGAGCAAACATGGCACAAATGATAAGACAATTTTTCCTCATTTTGGGAAGTACTTACAAAGCACAACATAGTTTCCTCAAGAGTTCTATATAGGGAAGAGTGGCGTGGCTTTCTGACACACTTCTGAGGCTCAATACTGCAATGAAAATGAAGCTCGAACAGAAATCAATATGCAAGTGGGCGACTATGTTTATGAAAGTGGTGAAAACCACTTTCTTCCTACATAATTCGGTAGCAAAAGGGATTGCTTTCTTCATTTTAGGTTAGAGGAACTTGGTGATAACCACAGCAACAAGTAGTAATCACTGTATCTCTCAAAATTATTTTGATTGGACATGGATATAATAATAATTAAATAAAAGTAGAGGAAATTTATTCCACCACTTCAGAAAGTCTTCTCTATCTCTTGAACATATATACACGCGGATTCTAGAATTAAACAGTAAATCTGATCTTATCTTATTTTCTTGGAGAGGGATGGTTAGTTACCAAATCTTCTGTATCAAACTGATTTTTTATTATCTGAATTTGAATTTTCATTCATAATCATCCCATCAATAGATTTGACTAACCTTTGGCATCCTACTAGAGACCTCAGATGGCCCACAACCGGAGAGATTAAGGGAGAAGAAAAACTCCCTCACATTGATCACGTTCTGTAAATCAATATGTAGCTCAGGGTGAAGTCACCTCCGATAAATTATAGAAAAAAAGGTCAATTTAATGTGTAATTGATTTAAGTATAATATTCAAAGTGTCCAAGAAATTCAATCACCATTAACAGACTATTATATGTACAACAAGTACAGGGATACCGGAAATGGGGGACCATTTGAGATGTATACTTTATTGACTCTCTCCTCCAATATGTCATACTAGGGTTCATCCAATCCTTGCCCTCAACAGACAGCTTGTTTTTCCTTTTAAATTTTCCCTCTTGTCCCTACACTTACATAAACAATCTTAACACTTTGCTTCTTCACCTATAAAAACTTCTCCATCGGCACCTCTAAAATATACACCAACCACCACAACATTTCAACCTCCACCCTCTAGCATTTTCTCTTTTCTATCTGCCTTTCAACTTGATGTATAACTCCATGGAAGGGATGGTGATGGTGCATGGGAAACAAGCTTGTTTTCAAGGTAATAAAGCCTCACCATCACCTCTAGCCATGCAAAGGGACTCACACTTGGTATCCAAAGTGAAGCCGAAAATCCGCATAATCCACATATTTGCACCGGAGATCATCAAAACCGACGTGGCGAACTTCAGAGAACTTGTTCAGCGACTCACCGGAAAGCCAACGGAAGACAATCGCGCCACCAACAAGAAGAAGAGGACAAGAATGAACCCTAGGAAAGAAGGGTTTTCCAGCAAGGCGGCCGCGGCAAAGAAAATGGAGTTCAGAGGGATGATCAAGGGTGAAGAAGAAGAGATATGGGGCGGGGCGAATTCGGGTGGCGGGTTCTTGGGCGGGTTTGCGGATTTGGAGTATGGGTTCATGCAAGAGCTTAGTGAGTTTCCAATGCTTCCTCTGGATGCTTCTCACATGGATGCCTATGGAGAGGCTCAGCTTGCCGCTTAGTTGTTGATCTTGGTTAACTATGACTATTTCATTAATTATTTTTTAGCTAATCCTTCTTGTTGGGTTTTAATTAGGGTTTAACTACATTCCATTTCTAGCTAATCATATTATGTTTAATTTCCAGTCTCTGCTGTAAATATAAGGATGAATATATATATATATATATATATATATATATATATATATATATACACACACACACACACACACACACTTCTCATGATTGTATTTTATAGTTCTTGTTTTGTCTTCATTTTGTAGAGAAAGTTGCTCTCTTACATCTCTATGCCACATTTGGAGGTCTTTCCCAGTCACTGAATATGATATTTGTTTTGTTTTGTTTTCTTTCAAGCTCCTGTTTCTGGTCTTTAAGGATTCTGGGTGTGGGATTTGTTGCTATCTCTTGGATGTTTACACTTAGTTTTTGTTTCTCCCATGGGGTCTCTCTCTCTCTCTATGAACACACACACACACACACACACACAACATTCCTATTGGCTGGTTCCATGTGACTCTTGGTATTTGGTTCTTGAAAGAACATCCTTTCCTGAAGAAGGATGTTTGTTTGGCAAACCAGATCAGAGCTCTGCAAAGTTAAAGGCTCATATATTGATATTACTTTTCTTGCAAGAATCGCTATAATTAAAATAAAATAGTTCTTACCTAAATACTGTCCCATGAATCAGATAATTGACAGCTCATGAGATTCATGAAACCAGCAGTGGTTCGATCAGCTTGTTCTGCTGACATAAAGCGGAGTTGTACAATGTTGAAAAACTTGATTATAAATTAAGGTTAATTTTCTTAACCTCTCCCAATGATCAAATGCTATCTGTTTGACTACCAAACTATACCATAAAAAGCAAATAAATGGTAAACACCGTGTATGCAGTTATGTCACAGTTTTAAATCCATTTAAATAGCTCAAATAATTTTTTTGTACCGCTCCAAAGTACACGTGGGTCCTCTCTTATTTTTCTGAACCAATATGCTCGTCATAATTTTATACGACTACTATTGATTGCATATGGAGCGTCATCGATGAATCCAGATCTCCAGAGTCACTTTTATTTGGTGGAACTTTTTCTCTTTTATTTTTACGTTCAAGTCTATTAAAATGTTTTAAATTGTGCGAACAAAAAGCTCATAAAAGGTCATTGACACTATGTCAGCAGAAGAAGGTCATAAAAAGCTCATCAAGAGCGTAGTTGTATAATATCGACAAGGTCATTGAGAATAAGTCCATAAAACATTGATACATTTAATATATGAAATAAACTTAACATGACAATATATACCTCGAAGGGTCATCAATCTCCTCCATCTACGGGATCACGGGTTCAAATCTTATGAAAGGCATGATATTTGGGGTAAAGGATGAGAGGGGCAAGGCATGAGAGGGCCATTTAATTGCCTAAAAGATGAATATCAATTTTTACAATCCCAGTAATTAGTCTTTCAAGAAATTTGAGACACATTATCACGTAGCGCTACCTATTATTTTAGTACAGTTACAATTCACTGACCGGGTCAAAGTGATAGCAAGAAGTATGCATTGTCGTCCAAGTTATTGATTAGATACATTCTATAAAAGATGGGAAAAAATTGCGCGAGTACCCTTATGGTTTGGGGTTTTGCACCTTGTGGTTATAAAAGTTACAAAAAAAACACTTGAGGATGCAAAAGTGTTGCATCATAACTTTGGCCCTACGTATAAACCCTACAAAGCTTTTGCTGGTTCAACGTCTCATCATTTTAAATCCTGCCTGCTACAAACTTTTCTCCATCATCCCCGACAGTCATCACCCCTCTTTTCCTCATCACAACCCCATCTTTTCACCATCGTCATGGGTAGATGATGGTGAAAAACAAATTAACCATCATATGACCCAATTAACATGGAAAAAACCAAAAAGTGGATTTATAATAACACGAATTCAATTGGAATTGTAGATCTAGGGTTTTGTATTTAAGCAGTGGTGTGTTAGATAAGGCTAGGCTCGTGGAATTGAGTGGTAGAGTGTTGAATGGGGTTGGTGGAAGCAGCGCCTGGGGTTGATGGCAGAGGCAGAGCCTAGGATTAATTGCGGGACTGACGGAGGCGGCGTCAATTTGTGGTGGTGGCGGCGGCGCGTGGGGTTGGTGGTGGAGCACATGG
This sequence comes from Escallonia herrerae, assembly GCA_033070095.1. Lineage (NCBI taxonomy): Eukaryota > Viridiplantae > Streptophyta > Magnoliopsida > Escalloniales > Escalloniaceae > Escallonia > Escallonia herrerae. The sequence continues at coordinate 17,065 of JAVXUP010001576.1, forward strand.
CTTGTGCTTATGGTGGGGCTGGTTGCGGCGCTGCCGGGGGTAAATAGGGCTGGTGGCAGCGCGCAAGGTGTGAGATCCCTGCAGGGGGTAGGGTGGTGGCAAATGAGGCTGTGTTAATGAGGGTGGTGGGTAGGGTAGGGTTTTGGTTGGAGTGAAGTGGAGTGGAGTGGAGTGGAATGGAGAAGAAATTGGGACATAAGTGGGAGAGAAAAAGAAAGGGAGGGTACTTCAGTCTTTTTGACGTAATAAATTCTACGAAGGGCATTCCTTAAGAGAGTGAAAATCAGGTTCTATGAAGCTGGACGATTTCTCTAATTGTTGCAACAAAATTGGCACTATAAGAGGCCATTTGTGACTTTTGCAACCTCAAAAGGCATTTTGCAATAATCTCAAGCCACAAGGCTATTTTACGCAATTTTTCCAAAAAAGGGTAAAGGTGGGTTTGCGTGTTTCATGCATGGTGATACATAAAGTAGATAAAAAGACCAAGAGAAAAACACATTTTCACCTATATAATTCTAAGATTAAAAACAAAGGTTCACAATTAACGTTGACCGATAAAATAAAACAAAATTCATATGAAACACATTTCCACTCCTTTTGTATGAAAAAAGTGGATCTGGCTTGCTAAAGGAGGCACGCATGTTGTCAAATCTTGCCTATCACTGTCAGGCCCAAACACAGGAGTTCCGCGACTGAACCAGTATAATCTTTGTAACTCAGTTGCTGCTTATACTTAGCTTTTTGATGGGCCTAATGTAAATATAATCATTAGTCTTCATGCTTTTGTAAAATTGTATGTCATGATATGTCATAACTTAAACTAGATGATAAAACTGTGTAATTTTATGTCACTCTCTTATTAACAATAAATAAATAAAATTACGTTGACTTGGGGCTTAGGCAAGTCCACTTGTACGCTTATTTTCTATATCAAATGTGCATTAACATTGATTTATAGGGCCGCTTGTATGCATTACAACTTGAACATTAATAGATAAAGAAAAGAGGTGTTGATCTTAGAGTTCCGCAGCAATTTCACAACTAATACTAGAATTGGCAATCCAGCTCATCGACCCGCAATGTCAAACTTATACAAAAATGCTATTTGTCTATGAAATTATATGTTACTACCGTTGGCACCACCTAAAATTAAGTCTTAATCCATAAGTCATTGTCTTAACCACCACTGATAGCCACTAAAAGTTAGGCACTTGGTCTTGACTAACTGTCACTAAAAGGCTATGAGGTTGCATATTATAATTGAAAAAATAAGAGAATGATGGATGCAAGTTTGGAAATTATTATCTCATGTTAAGAAATTAGCTTGCGTTGATGGATGCATATGTTGGGAGAAATTATTTCCTATTTGGTTGGTAGTTATTTTTAAATTTAAAAAAAATTGTCGAACTAGAAAGTGTTTGTTGGAAGAATTAATGTAAGGCAGCATCATCGACATCGATCAAATCCTTTTTCATTTTTTTTTCTCAAAGTCTTCACAGGATTAGACTAGTTTGTTCAAGCCTTCTTTGAAATTAGATGTTTTTACTTTACGTTTGGACAAAAAATTGACATTTTTTTTTCTTTTTTACTGTTTTCTAAATAACTTGGAGAAGTCCTGAGGCAAAGTTTAAAAAGAATCTACACTTGAAATCGAGCATAACCTTTGCCTACAATTCGATTGGGTGCATCGGGCTGTAGAGACTAATCTCTCTCTCTCTCTCTAAAAACATCTCTCTCACTTCTCTCTAAACAAAACTTTCACAGAAAGCCACCGTGGCCGCTCCACTGTGTGATGGCTCGTGCAGGGCGACTGCCTGAATCCGGCCTAGGACTTTGTTTTCAATCTGTGTTGTTTTAGTTTGTATATGCTCTGAGGACAGGCATCATTCGAGGCCAACGACAGATAGCGGATGGACAACGGTGGACGACCACGGTACGGTGACCGGCATCTCTTCCCCAGCCACGATCGGGGACGACGATACCTGTACATGCGTCGTTTATGCTGGATCTCTTCAGATCTTAGGTGTAACGACCCGCATTGCCATGTGGTGGGGCGTGGATCGGGTCATTACAAGGGGTTAGGGGGTGATGTCGAATATAGTCTAGCTTAGCCCTGGTTTGTGATTGTTGGTTTGCTGTCCGGCTTTATGGTGGCCGTGTTTGGAGGGGAATTGCCGGTGGAATATTGTGAACCATGCAAGGCTGATTGCCTCTTATATTTGTATTGTGATCCCGCTTTGATTGTCGAGTACTCGACTACATCTTCGATTTCTGCCAGGTTCCGGTTAGCTTCCTCATTGTATTATTTCCATTGTTTAGAGTTACAGTAATTTGTCTTTATTTAACTAAGTGTTTTATATAACCTTTAGGCCTCCACTTGTTACTTAAAGTTAATCTAAAGTATATGACATGTCTTGCTTTAGTTTAATTATAATTTGTATCGGGTCTATAAATTCGTTGTTAGTTTCGGACCTTTGAGGTCTTGTATATATAGAGTCACGAAAATGTCGTGACCTTTACTCGTCCCTAGGCAACCTTGTAATCTCTTTAATTATCAATGCTATTATCTTATTTATCAAAAAATAGACAACCCAATAGCTTGTTGATGTGGAGAAATTTGGCTGCAAGCCATGTTGTTGCATAAGGCAGCAATATGGTTGCAAAAGTTGTCATGTATCCTTATTTTACACTCGTAAAACTCAATGAATACATTTACTTCTGTTTTGACCCCTCCGCCTTTCACCACCACACACCACCACCATCACTTTTACCAAACGCCGCCGCCGCCACCATCCACAGCTTCCCACCTCCACTGTCACTTTCACCGATGACCAGCCCCGACGTGTAGCGCCACCACACCACCTTCACCAAATGCCACTACTACAGCCCAACACCTTGACCACACCACCCACCACCTGCTCACACCGCCACCGCAGTCCATTGTCACCCCCATCTTCCTCCACACAGCAGCGCACATACAAACACACACAAATGCATGCACACATGAATTGCAAAGTAGCCACAACAACCATTTAGATCCAATACCTCCATGCTATCGCTACCAAGATCCACCGCATGCTGCCACCCATCACCATCACCACCGGATCTACAGTCTCCATCTCTCTCCCTTCCAGTTGCGACAAAATTGGAGGGGGGCCACAAAAAGGAGGGGGAATCTGTTCTCCGACAGAGAAAAGCAAATTCAGGCCAGAGATGATGCCAGATTATGAGGCAACGGGTTGGTGATGGTGTTTGTGAAATTGAAGGGTGCAATCACATTGCACCTTAAAAGATGACATCAGAAATGGACACATTGCACCTTATAAGGCCATTTTGCAACGAAAGGCAACATGGTTAGTTGCCAAATTTTTCCCCCGTCGATCTACTGTTGTTGCTCCATAAGAAGTTTGCTAAGGATTGGTGGACAGAATGGGTGATGAATAGGAATGGAGAAAAGAACATTCTTGATAAGAATTATTTTACCACCAACTGAAAGGAATTTGGAAGATCAGCCCTTTAATCTTATGTTATAGGCAGAACTGGTTGAAACCTACATTTATTATTTAATAAAGACTATGAATAGAGGGGAAATGTAATGGTAATTTGCAATGAGAAGTACGAGGAAGATTAAAAGATTAGAAGAAAGCAACCAAAAAGTCCAGAGTAAGCTGATCCTTTTCAACTCCTAAAGGTAACATATACGTAATCTTTGGTATTATACAAATAAACCAACAAAAATTGTTTCACTACCAATCTTTAATCACTAAAAGTAACAACTGCTGCAGAGAGCTATACTGGAGTCTCTATGTCATGTTTCTGTCATGCTTATACCTCTTCCTTCACCGTCGGTATATTCCAAGTATTTTGTACAATTCTAAACACAGGAACACTCAGAAATCGGAATGTATCCAGGAATCCAAAGTGACATTTTATGTTTACAAGGCAATTTCTCTGTGCGCGCGCATGCGAGAGAGAGAGGCGGGCAGTTTCCTTAAGGTCAACAGGTCTCTACTGAAGTCCAGATAGCGAGCCTAAAAACTACTGCCATTGTCCATTACATAATAGACACCTTTCTTCCATTTTGAAATAAAGAACACCATAATAAATTGAATAAGGGGAGTTGAAAGTAAAAGATTGTATATAATTTTTTAAGGCAAGGTCTCTTTCAAAGGACGAACGGGGAATATGAAAGGCGTTAAACTACTGAGCTCGAGCTTCTCTAACACTTGCCCATAACAAATCTCTCTAGGCAAAGGCTTTGAGAAGCGACGGGGCGTACCACACTGACCTGCACAGCAAACGGGAGTCAACACGGCCAGGCACGTTTTTAGTCAAGTGGCTTCATAGCTGACACCAACTTCTCAATAATCACCTCTCTCATTGGAACCAGTAGTTTTCAAGTTTTTAAAAACAATCGCGTGACCATCGCAAATAACGTCAATAGTAATACTAATCACATTGCGGAAGCAAAAGTATTTTCTCTTTCAGCAACAAGTATTACCAAGTGTGAATCAGGAAATATATTTTAGACACCAACCCACACATCACCACCTCATCAGTCAACTTGACTTGCATATCACAAAACTTCTTCCCAATGCTGGTCGTTTTAACCATAAAATACATGTATTAAAAGTACAATGAAGTGGTTGGGACTTGGGAGGGGAAGGCTAAAAATGTATTGTGCCTCTACATTTTCATTCGATTTAAAGAAATAGTTTTGGTTCTTACAGTGGAAGCAAACTCATTTAACTCTCATATTCTGGGACGGCTTCCACTAGAGATGGCACCGCATCTAACCTTGTAAGAACTTCGGGTATTCCAGCCGTATCCCTTATTATCTGCAGCCATACCAGCAGTAGAATTTAGATAGACAAGATTACAAGTACCGAAACGAGAGTGAAGAAATAAATAAGCAGGTACTAAAGCTACAGTGTCAGAAATCAGAATCAGTTAACACCATCATACTTCATACATTAACCCAAAAAATCGCCATCAATAGTTCCTGATAAATGCGGCCCAACGATTGAGGAGATTTAAATAAAGATGGCCCCTAGACCAGTTAATGGAAAATACATCAACAAACCAATTTCCTTTCTTTTATTTTTTCTTCAATTATTTTCTGGAATGGATGTAGTCTTCCACATAAAAATGAAACAGTTATTTTAATAATGTGCAAGTCAACCAGGGGGTAGAGGCAGGACAGCGTATAAATGGTCAGGCTAAAAACAAGTTGGTGTCAAGTCTTTATAGTTTGCCATACAGATTGTAGGTAAAGTTTATTCCACCTTCATCCATCTCAGAGCATTTTACATAACAACAAAAGCAAAGCACTATTTCCATTAAACAACAGAAACGAACTTTATGTTCCACAAGGAAAACGAATGTATTTTCCTTAGCGTGTGGCTTGTGCGACAAAGACGAATGTCTTCTACAACGAGAAACAAAATGCACGCCTGTGCTGACACCAGAAAAGGCTGAAAGACCGAACAGGATGTAAGGTGGTGATAATTATACCTGAAGGTGACAACAAATTTGCTGCTAACCCAAATAACTAAGATAACTAAAGGAATCGTAAAAGTTAGCATTATTCCGATTGTTTTCATCTGCAACAATTCTGGGGCAATTGATAGGAGCTCCGAAATCACATTGCCAAACAATCAGATGTGTTCTTCCCACTTGGTTCTCAAAAACTAAAAGAAGTGGCAACACTATGCGAAAATGTTAATAACAGGAACACTTTAAGAGCAAAGGGTCATTAGTACGGTAATCCCATTCTGCAATTACGCCATCCAGATTATATTTGAAGGTAAGAGGAGTTTAACCTAATTCCAGTGTGATGTCTACTAAATAAACAATAACTTACCAGGATCTCTCCATCAAGATAAGAAATCATGAAAAGCCTCTGGAATGTCCCGCCTGAAGTCGTCAAAAGAGAAACTCATAACCAATTCCAAAGATAAGTTGACAGGCATGAAAAAAAACGTAAATGAATAGCCAAAGTTGCTCCTAACCTCAACGAGACCATTCTTGTTTTCCTTTCTTCTTCATAATTTCTTATTTAGGGGTTGATTTAGTCTATTTTCGGATTTTGGATGAAGGGCAAAATTTTCTGTCTATTTTCAGGGGAAAAATTTTCATGAAAACCAAATGGAACTGGAAATGCATTTCACACATTGTCCTATTTTCCTAAGCAATCGTGGATTCCAAGATCCTATTGTAGCATTAGCGTTAGGAAGACTGAAAAGTGATGAATTGTACTCAGTTGGAACAGCATAGACGGGGGATTAACAGACCAGGATACAGGGATGTGCTTTTTCCTCTATGGGAAGCCTGATAAATGAATAAAAGCATATTGATTTGACGGTTAAGAGAAACCAAATGGCGAAGTTTATCTATCTAGAATTCATCTGTTAGAAGATACAGTGGATGGACTGCAGTGTGTGTGTGATTGTAGCAGACCTACAAAGCCAAAGAAGAGTTCACCAAATAGCCACGAGAAGGGATTACACTACTAAACATCTGAAAGGCTATTGGACCATCAAGCATCATGTTCAGAAACTTGCGGGGTCAAATTATGAATGTTGGATGGTGACCATCAACAAACTTAATACTAGCAAAAAAAAATCATCTGAATAAATGCAATCAGAATAATGAATGGAAGGCAAGATAATAAAATAACAGAGTAGTGAGGTCTGCAAACAGAGAAAATGGATGGACACCACAAGTTGAAATGCTAAACTTTTTTGGAGATTCAGATACCACAAGAAAAAATAGATACTTTCTTAAGGTGGTCATTTTAATTTTCCTACTATTAGTTTTTCTGTCCGATTCACTAATCAGCACACTCCTCAAAAAGGAAACGTGTAAATATTGAACAAAAGCAAAATTTACTGAAGATTTCTACAACAATTGCTGATTGGGCACCAAGCCACTTTGGTGCAAAGTTTCCTTTCAAAGATTTGTGCACTTGGTTTATCAAGTTAATCGACCACTACTTCTGTTATGATGAGGAAAAGATGTAAGGTTTGCGTAGATCTTCAGACTTACGAAGTCATATTTTCCAGATCACACCTCGAAATATAAGCCTCGAGGGAAGGTTTTGATACATACAATAAAAATGAAGTAAGCAGTCCAGCATGCGGTATAAGGGCCTCTAAAGTGACTGGAGAGATTGTTTTGTTTAGCAAGTGGCTATGACACGTTAATGCAGGACTTGGCTCAAGACATGATTACATGAGCAAAATAGTGATTCCTAACCACGACTCGATAGTACAGCCCTTAGTTGAAGCGGAGCATTGGTGGGAATAGGCTCGGGTGAGAGGTTCTGGAGGGGGGTTGTCACTACTATAGTGTGCTTTGGTGTGGGAGCGGGAGAGGGTGCGAGATTTGGGAGCGAAGTTCCAGGTGGGAGCGTGACCATGATTGAACAATTCTGCACCCAAGGTACAGCACTCAAAGAACAAGTATATGACGAACTTCGGTTTGTATGTTTAAAAAATACTAGTAAGGATCACGTGCTTTGCACGATATATAGTGATTTGAAATAAAAATATTCTAAAACTTGGTTAAAAAACAATTAAAATTAATCAATACGACTATTATAATTAAACGATAATAACAAATCAGTTGTTAACTACTAATCAAATACTCAAAATGTGAAAAGTTCATTACCAAAAATATGGTCTTACTTTCAAACCCGAATTTTTCACGCTCATTATCACCAATATTTATCATACTTATTTTTTTCGTCACATCAAGTTGCCGCTAAACAGAATTCTGATTGTTTTATATTATATCTTATTATCTAAGATACACTGACATTGCAATTAGTCTCAAATATCTCCCACAAATATTTAACTCTCACGAAACACAAGAAGTTTGATTGTACAGCGATAAAAGTGAAAATTTTTTTTAGAGATAATTAATATCAAGTGTTTATATTGGAATTGTTTATTGTCATGTATTACGTTTTGATGGCATATATATGTCTAGCAAGTGAAATTGAGAAGAAATTTGAATTATAATTAAGTTGTATAACGAAAGTTCAATAACCAACCACCCAAAAAGGATTGTCTAAAATAAAGTGCCTAACATGAAGAAGTTATTATTAATAAATGTATAACAACGTTTGTAAGATGAAATGAGCTAGAAGCTTAAATGTTGCATCTTTTAAATTAAGAATCAATCAAGCTGAAGAGATCTATCTGGACACATATAGAAACTGAACTGCTTAAGTAACAAATTTAGTAGTCCTAACTTTCAATAATCTTTCTAAAGTTTTTCTATCATTCACTTTTAGAGGTTTGACACTTTTTCCTGCAAGCATCATTACTAAAGTTCAAAATATAAATACTTCTGATTTTCAATATCATTCATAACTTATCATGTTTCTTTCTACCCAGTTAAGACCACATCCTGTAGCAATGATTATTGGGGGTCAACATATCCCTTGTAGTTAGTTGCTTTTGGTGATGATCTATTCTACAACTCTCTTAGTCTCAAGAAAAAGAAATTGATTATTTTTTTTTTGACTGTCGTAATTGATCAGTTTTCAAATTAAAAAAGATTTTGTAGCCTTTTTACATGTTTACCCTTTGTAGATATTATTTTTATTCTTCTTTCTCCACATTTAGTCATTTACCAATCCATTTTTCTCTACTGAATCAATTTCGTCATGTCCCTCTCGCTTTTGGGATAGAATATGAAACTAATAAAAAGACTTATATCTTAAATAAATGTGCGTCAAACCTGATCAAATAATTTGGTACGCAGGGAGTATAAGTTTCGTTTATCTCTTATTTTAGGATTAAAGTACAAACCAAGTCTTTTTCAACTTTTTCTATCTTTAAATTTCAGCGTTCAAGTGCAATTTTTTCTAAAATGACGCTTAATCTTAATTATTCTTTCTTTTTTCTACTTTCCAATTAAAAAATCTATAGTGTAGTATAAGTTTCTCTTGATAGTGTACTTTAAAGCTCTCTTTTATAATTATCTAGCATGACTTTGTTCATCATAGTAATAAAATAAGACTATTAATTTAGTTGTAGATATAATTTAGCATATATTTGCCTTAAGTTTCTTATTTTTAACACAAACTTTACCTATTCATCTAAAAAGTATATACATATGTGTCTGTGTGTGTCCTTTTGAAATCCATACTACAAAATGTATGTGTGAAGTTAATATCAGATTGTGAAAATGAACTAAATAACTTCAATAATGTTCACATTCCTACATCTTTCTCCTTATATTTATAAATACGCATTACAGTTCTAATATAAATAAAATTCAACAAAAGTTCATCAAGAATAATTTTTAAGTCAGATCATTTATTAGATAAAGACATTTATCATCAAAATAAAAAGGAAAAAAGACATAATACCTATGGCATAAGGTTAAGAGTTAAGAAAATTATAGGGTTAAATACATCCATAACCTTGAGGTTAGGGTAAAATTACAAGTATGCCCATTGGTTGGAACAAATAACACTTATGTCCGTTGATCGAAAGAAAATACTGAAAGGATGTAAAGATCAAAATGCCCATCACTTAAGAATGTAATTCTTCAAATTTCATTCATTATCCCTTTATCTCACCCATATAGCCCCACCACCACCACCATCACCCATTTAGACTTTTGGGTTCCAACACACACAAAGGCAATATATACATGCATCCATACACATGCATGCACCCATCCCCACACACACATAGACGATATGCACACATACCCACACACACACGCCCCCACTCCCCCAATCGGCCACAATCACATCACACCATCATTGTGCTCTTTAGGTTTTTCACTTTTCTTTAGCCTTCTCACTCCAATCAACTGTCACAGCTTTCTCATTCTACTCACTTGCAACAAACCATCACAATTCAACAAATCAAATGAATAAAAATGAAAAATTGAATTTGGGATTTAAAATTTGGAAGAAGATGTATAAAATTTCTTGTTTGCATCAAACTATTACGCAACACCACGGCAGCTGCCGCCATAAACTACCACCAGAGCAGCCTTCCACCACCAGCATTCGCCGGTGCTGGGATGATGCAGCTAGTAAGGCTGAGCCAGTTTGCCGACTTTCACACTAAGTGCATGCCGAGAAAGGTGCAATGACGGGATGGGGGAGACTATATTTGGGTTAAAATCCTAATTTAAAAAATTAGGATTTGTAAAATTTTATATTGTATATACCTTGTAGATACAAAATGAAGGGAGTATCAACATTTAAATATTACGTATCGACATAAGCAAAAAAAATAATTTTTCTAATGGATCAATATGGCTTTACCTTTTAAAATTTAATATCATTGATTGTAATTCACCCTAACCTCGAGAACATAAGTCCCAAAATTATAAGAATCCATTGTTTTACCAAACACAAATTAACACATAAATTTATCATAAAAGTTGGAAAAAGAAAGTTTAGTCAAACTTGTAAATATTCTGACTGTCATATGTCAAAAAATGTAGTTATATACAAAAGTTAATAGAGGCAATAACTGGTACACCTTAATTTATAGGAAAAAAAAAACATGATACGTGGACTTAGGAACGGTTCTCTAAGAAGTAAGGACAATTAAGATGCTCATTTTATCGATTTGGATGTTGATAAATTTTAAGGTTATGTTTCGATAAAGTTTTCTTTAAAGGTAAACAGAGACTTAGTATCATATTTATACAATTAGGCTAGATCCACTCCCACATTTTTGTCACTTACAGATGCATTAGAGAACTTTTTAACTTCTTTAGTAACAAATTGTTTATGATTTAAAAATATTATAGTTTAGGCTCACCTTCTTAATAGTAAAAATACACTTAAGTTTAATAAATCTTTTATTTCTAAAAGGATATTTTTAATGAAAAAACTGTAGCCATTTTAATCGCTTGAGATTATTTTATAGGTTGGGGCGAGATCCTAACCCGTTTTGGTTATATTAATAGTCTTTTGTCACTAAAAGATGAATTAATGAACCCCTTGAGATTATATTTTTCCAAAAAGGCCTTATAGAAACTATGTTCTCTACAAGTTGTTTTCTTTAATCGAATATGACGGAGAAGATGTAGTAACCCTATTGTAGTTTAAGTCAAAACATCCCTTTACTTTGATAAAAGCATATATTCTAATAAAGATAATTTAACGAAAGAGACATGATATTATATGAAAAGTAAAAAAACCTTATTTTTTAAAACCCTTATTAAAAATAGGTATTTAATAAAAAGAAAAGTTTTTAATCAAAAGTCAAAACAATCCTTAACTCTAACAAAAACATATATTCCAATAATGGTATTTTAAGGAAAGATGCTTGATATCTTATGAGAAGTCCAAAACACCCTCATTTTTAAATAAAACTCTAATTTAGAAAGGATATTTAATGGGAAAGAAATGCTATAAGTCAAAAACACCCTTACCCTTAATCTTTTATGGAAATATCAATTAGAAAAGGGTACTTTAAGGAAAGAAAAGATTAGTCATTTAAGCTCATACGTGCTTTTATATATGTATAGATAGATATAGATATATCTGCAAAAACAAAAGAATAGGTTAAAAGAACACATAATAAATTGCTCACCTAGAGGAACTTTAAGCCCATTGGCAACAGCATCCCTTATAGGAGCAGGAAGTTGCTGCGCCGTGCTAACTGCTTGACCAAGAGCACCTCGTAGCTGTTCAGGAATAGTTTCCTCATCGATATTTGGAGATTCAAATATGCCTTCAACATATTCTTCTTTCATTCTGAGTGGTCCCTCGACAGACAACTTGGTGGACAGAACAAATTTGCTTTCTATCTGCATTCACGAGAACTACACTTTCATTTATACTAAAACTAAAATGGAATAAGCATGATTTGAGTGCATATGGTAAGCAAATCATCGGCATACAACTATATCCTTCTTCTTTGAATACAGAAAGTGTTAAGAACTGCTGTTCAAGTTTCAAAAGAGCAATTTGACTGAATACTGAAATCCTTATTCAGCTTTCCAGAGGCTAAAGAAAACCTCGATAAGAAGTCTGGACTGAGGAAATTATAGTTGAGGAAAATCAGAGGAATAATTCAAGTACAGAACAAATGAAGAAAACCACAAACAAAGATGTTCATCAGAAGACCATCAACCTTGTACTATGTACCAACATGAGTCGTACAAATTGAACTAAAGTTATGGTCACACCAGAAATAAGAAAAACGAGACAAACAAACAAGCTAGTAAAAGAATTGGCACCAGATTGGATACAAACCATTGCATTGAAGACGATATTAAAAAAAAGTACAAATCAAGCAAACCACCTAACTCTGGACAAACTGCAAAGCATTCTTTATTTTAGATACTTGCACACTACATCCACAAGTAGATATTAACCATGGACTATTCCAAAACTCTTGTTGGAATAATAATTGGCCATAACTATTTAGAGAAATTTATTTTAAAAAATTCACCAGTTATGAGAGACGTAATCTTTTAGGATCAGGTCATGTTGTCATGTTAATGAATGCAAGGCATCAAGCAACTTTGACGCAAGTACTGCAAACTTTTTTGCACAAAGCAGCACAAGCTTAGACCTTTAGATTTTGCTTATTTGCAGTCCCCTCCCATGCATTGCGCCACAAGGAACGTCTTTCTGATTTGGTCGATAAAAGGCCTGTTCATCTAGCATAAGGCCATCTTATCTCAGGTCTCCCCATCCCTACCCACCTTTCCGCACCCGCACACCAGTCCTGATTCCTAATCAACTTAATAAACTCTGGCCTTAATAACTTTCTTGGATAAAACAAAAACAAAAACCGTTGATGAGAACTTTGCAATATGTCTACACCAAACAAGACCCTCACATTACCTTGAGTATCCCCAAAAACAGTTTGCCATAATGCTTCAATTGGAACCTTTACTTAACTCCCCAAAGAAGACCCAGAAACCCCACTCAAACTGGAACAGCACCATTCAAACTGGAACAGCAAGATAATTTCAATCAAAATGCAACCACCCAAGCATTATAATCAGAAATTGCATGTGCTAGCTGCACACTACTCTCTAGAATAGCTTCCACTCCAAATTAGAGCGGATTCCCCAATTACCCACCACATATTAAAACAAGCACTAAGTTCAGATTCAATGTACAACACTGGGTAACATGGCAGATTGAAGGAAAAGAACGGAAAGGAAAGCCCAACACTCCTTTCAATGCAATGACCTCCTATAAAGCAAGATTTAAGCACCAAAAAAGTCTCAAGAATTTACTGCATTCAGCAACTTCATGTTTGCTGTAATTTTTGCAGATGAATCCCTGATCACTGCATCCATCTTTGATAAATTGAACAATGTAGAGGGAAATCTCCTGCAACAAGACAAAGTTATCAAAGTTAAAGCCTCTCTACTCAAGCAGCTTCATGACAGATACACGGTTCGACATCCAGTTTATCAAACTGCAACCTCAAGTATGGACCTTCTACAATTTTAGAAGCTACGAAAGGGATGCATTGTTATGTTTAGTTCTCCAGCAAGCTAGAACAAGTTAATGCCATTGAAGAATCTTTTTACTCCATGCCTAGGTGATAGCCATGTGTAGGGCCTCTACAAATCTTTGAGCCTGTTCACCAACCCCCTCGCCATGCAACCCCCCATCCCCCAACCCAAGCAGAAATTTAAACAGATTGAAACAACACTCTCTCAAAAGCATTAATGCAATTACCACCTTGGGGTTTCAGCAAAAATTGTAATATATTCGTCCCTGTTATTTCATGGGTTCTTCTCAGTCAGTGTATTAGGCAAGGAGTTTGTTTGGCCAAGAGAAGGCAACTTCTCTTAAATATTCTCAAGTCAATCTTTTTCTAAGTGAGAATGTGCGGATCTTTTCATTGTTGGAAGAAGCCTTTCCAGTACTCTTTATTTTGTCGTTCTCTCTCTCTTTTAAGTATTAATAATCTCTTTTGAGCAAGAATGTGCCCAATACTTTTCTACTCCTGAACTCTGCTTCCTCACTAAGCAAAAAGAAAATAATACAGCCTTTAAAAAGAGAGGAGAGGGGTGCGTGTTGGGGGGGGGGGGGGGTGTTGATTCGTAGAGAACATCCTCTACAGAAAACACAGCACTTACTACTTACTCAAATATAAACCTGGCAGCAAATAACCCTGGGCTTCCAGATCCAAACCAGTGGAAGTTCCAGCGACCTTCCAACAAAGGAGACCTGGATAGCTGAAAACACCAATGAACATCGTATACATAAACTGCATGCACTGAATTTCTTCGTCAACAAAGCACCTACGTAGTTGGTCGAGGTGTTGGATTAAGCCGCTCAAGACCAATTATTCTCTCATTCACGTCGATCCGCTGAATATCCGTCGTCTTTCCAGCCACTAATGCCTCAAATCCCCCAGCATCTTTGAACTGAAATATTGATAGCCTTACATCATTCTAGGTCACTCTCGAAAGTTGCCTAAAACAAACCACATGTAGGGCATTCAAAGGTGATATATTTACATATTCTCTCTCCACCCTAAATCAATTACAGGTTTTGCAAATTATTCAAACTAGTGAACCAGGACAAATATGAACATACACTTTCTGCTCAATTTCAAGCTAATGAAATTAATTTTTTTGCGAGTAATTATAACTACTTAACCATGCTCCATGCCAAGACAATCAATTAAAGATTCGTTCGAACGCCACGGAAGTAACTTTTCACCAGTAAAAGCACGGTCAGAAGTAGCAATTCTTTAGCAGAGAGTCTAGATTCGATAACAACGCCCTACCTTAAATCTCGCTAGGTTAGATTCTAACACTAAAAACATACAGACAAACTTATACAATAAGTGGCGTACCAAAGTTGACGCTGAAATCAATCTCTACAACAAATTTTTCAAACTAAATAAATAAAAGTATTAACATAAAAAAGCACTTTTGGCTCAAATCCAAACTAATCAAGCCATATTATTTGCACATTACACCAACAAGTGAAACAGACTACGTACAGTTGCAGAAAATCATATAAAAAGCGCAAGATTGAATTTGACATGCGATCAGCAGATAAAATACACGGTAATCAATAACAGGTTTGCAAAATTAAACAAATCAAATCAATAGAA
The DNA here is from genome assembly GCA_033070095.1 of Escallonia herrerae. NCBI lineage: Eukaryota > Viridiplantae > Streptophyta > Magnoliopsida > Escalloniales > Escalloniaceae > Escallonia > Escallonia herrerae. Next base: position 32,154 of record JAVXUP010001576.1, read on the forward strand.
TTACCCTAAGCATACACTTTAAGCTCAATTCAAGCCAGATTATTTGCAAACTACACCAATAAAGTGAACCACACTATCCCAATAACGAAAAAACTAGCTATTTCTGACATTGCAGAATAGGATATAGAATTGTACGACGTACAGCGAGAAGTAGGGATTCTTTAGCGGAGAGCCGCTCCATGTCCTTGGCGTAAGCGGCCGAAGCGCCTTGAACGGCCTGCTGGACCATCGCCCTGCAAACCCCAGGGTTCGCCATTTTCCGGCGGGTTTTCCTGCCGGTGTGGAATTTACGGCCATTTTCTGGGAAAGCAGGGAGGGGGACAAAGGAGGTACGGGCAGAATAGAAAGATGGAGCTTGTGCAGTAAATGTTGGACGCGATGCTTGAACTGAACAGGCCATTGATGCGCCAATAAGCCCTGAATTTCTGGTTTATGTCTGGATGAGCAGCCGGAAGTTCGGAAATAACTTGCTTTTCTTTCCTGGTAAAATTTAAAAAAGTCAACTGTAAGATGGTAAAATTTCATTTCCCCCCCCCCCCCCCCACCCCACCCTTTAGGGACATAATTTCAATTTGATCCCTAACTCGTTTGCCATAACAAGAGTGAAAGAAAAAAACGTTAGTACTAATACTAATAAGACGTAAAAGTATAGAGTAGAAGCATGAGCGAGGGAGAGATCGAGTGCGAGTAGAAGGAAGCCTTCGCTCTTCCATACCTTTGTAGCTACGAGATTTGGATTTGGAATCTTATAAGGGAATAAAAAGAGGTTTTCACAACTGAGCTATAAGCTTGGTGTCGTTTCTTTTGTTTTCTTAGATGAGGTTTAATAAAAGGTCTTTTCGCTTTTATTTCTTTGAAGTAAAAAAATTAGCATAGTAGTTGGTTTAGCTTCAACTAAATTTTTATCTTGTTTTGCCGGTAAACGAGCAACCATTCACCAAACTAGGACCACCGCTTGACAGTAAACTCAAAAAGATAAGAGTAGGTATGCATATAGACTATGATCCTATGGTATAATAGAAATATGTCGTTAAATGCATTTTAACGATAAAGAATTATTATTATAAATTTAGCAACAGCGAGAAAATATTTTTAATGAATGGTTTTACCGATAGGCAAGACGACAGAGGGACTTGTTATCATTTACCACATGTTGTGTTGGACTCCCGCCATTAACAAGCAACAACCCAGAATAGCAAAGCGACGGTAAAGCAGCCAAATCTTGTTCCTCCCTTCACTTAAAGGTGGAAAGCTTTTGAGGGTTAAGTAACTTTTTGATTAAATATAAGATTGTTATTTAAGAATATAAGTAATTCGTATTATTCGCTTGTCAAAGTAATCTTTCTTGAACTTGCGGTCATTATTCAAATAAACCAAGATATCCTTACGTTTATTTTTATTTCTTTCGTGATCTTATTCTTTTATTTTTTGGTTAAAGGTTTCCAAGTGCCCCTCCATTTTGAGAGTTGAGGGAGCATAAAAAGCATGGCTAAATAATGAGGTGGAAGAGGTTTGGGCTTGTTTGGAACAATATAGGCTCTTACTTTTGCATCCTAGTCTCATTTTTTGTGTTAAAGTTTATAGTGGAGATGATTTGTGTCTGAACTACGCTATAAGGAGGAGTGCCTCTCTCACCCTGCTATCATCGATGAGTTCTATGGTGTAGGCGACAATCGATCTCATTTCTTTTAAAAAAATTTCAAGAGACGTTATGATGTACTGAGCTCAACGTGGGAACTTGTATTGGGAAAATGGTTGTCCATGAGAGAGAATCGTGATGAACCTGGTTAATGCGGGACTGCATAATTTTGTTGATGGCCTTTGTTTCAGTGCAAGGAAGCAACCAACCCTCAAGGCACGTTAGCAACTATCTCACTGGACAAAATCTATGAACGACATAAGATCCACAAGGCTAGGCATGGGCCGACTCTGATACCCACTGATGTAAACAAGGCATTAGTTCCTAACGAGGAGGCCATGACCTTATAAACCTCGGAATACCCCATGCCTAGTTGATATTAGACTGCACCATAGCACAAGCTGAAATCATTAAACACTCATCTTGTCCCAAAAATTATGCTTCACAACGGATCGTCAAGTTAGGAGATTAGTCAAAGTAGTATGTTGATTTTATCAAGATAGAGCTCAAGGGGAGTGCATATACTTCAATGTCCTCCAAAACTCGAATTCAGTTCCTTAGATGAAATCTAAAATTTTCATGACACGATGAATACCTTTAAGTCTCAATAAATGTAAATACTTGTCACAACAACAAGGAAGAGAGTTAGCCATTATGTAGTGCGAGAAATGACCTCTAACGGACAAAAGGAAAGTAGAATTGGCTTGTGGATCAATCTTGCACGGACAAATATGTTACTCTTTAAAAACTAACAAAAACAACAAATTATTAAACAAATATTTTACACTTTAAAAACTAACTAAAGCAACAAATATCTAAACATGACGACAGCTAGAATGGAGATGCGGGGTATCGAACCCCGTACCTCTCGCATGCAAAGCGAGCGCTCTACCATGTGAGCTACATCCCCTTTTGCAGATTGACTGGCATTGTTATATATCTAATTTTGGGGAACATAGTGTAAAGCCTCAGACTCGGTGATTTCCTTTACACAGAGAGACCGTGTGTTTCCCGCCATGGCAGCCATGGAAGTAGACCCAGTCAACAACCATCTCCAAAGGAAACAATCCCACTACGTGTCCCTGGTAGCCCTCTCACACAATTCTTTACTTAGTTTTCTGTAGTTCAAATTTTGATTTTCTTAGGTCCATTGTTGGTTAATTTTATTGCATTTGACAGGATGAGAACTTCATGATTCAGAAGGAGACATACCGGGGCCAACAGTACAGTCAGATTTATTTTGCGCGGCTTGACTTGATGAGAACCCTCATTTACTCGCTTCTTCCTAATTGGAAACCCTATTTGCCTGGTAACCTCTCTTTGTTTCTTTCTTCTTCTTTTTCTTGTTTTTGACAGTTTTCTTGCAAAGTTTTCATTTTTACTAGTCCTAAACTAAACTTTGTAGAGTTTATGGTCGATTTGGTATGTTGGTTCTTGTTAATCTGGTATTTACAGCAGTGAAGTGAGCTCTTCTTAATTTTCTCTTCTTTTTGTTGTGGTAAACTCTCTATTACAATCTGGTGTAACACTAAGCAGCTGTTTTTTGAGGTATTTTTGGTGGTTTAAGTTTGTAATTTCTTTATGTTTTCTAGTGCTAGTGTTTAGGGTTTTGGTATTTAGATGTGTAATTCTGTATGATGTTTTCAACAATAATTACTTAAGAGGCTCACATTTAGTCAGGGTTTTACGCATCAATTTTATTACGATGAATTCACTTGAAACCTTGTTTTTCAGTTTAAGTGGTTGCTTTGAGTGATTTTTAAGGGTTAGACCATTTCAATATGAGCAGCTTTTGCTACTCTTTAGAGTGGTGCTCACGTAGAGGGTTGGGATTGGTCTAAATATGACAGAGGAGGTTGTCAATTTCCAGTGTGTTATTACTTTTCACTATCTGTTTTTGGTGATAACATTGGCATTTTTGTAATTACAAGAAAATGTGCAGCCGACACTGGTTTGGGACATTTCGAGTTTCATGATTTGAGGCGATATTTGTTGACATAGTTTATACATTGAGGGTGTGACCAATTCGCACCGCCCATGGTGGTTGGAGCAGAAAACGTGGCCTTTGCTTGGTGAGGTGTTTATAGAGTTAATTAAGTACAAGGTTCTAGATTTTCCAACAAAATAAAGAGAATATTCTCAAGTTATACGACTATTATCAGCTTTTCTGGCCTTGATACTCTTGTTTTGTCATTACTATTTTTCGTCATTATCTTGAATGCTGTCTGGAGAAAGCAACTTAGCACTTAAATTTTTGCATTAAGGTTAGGTCAGTTTACTAAATAACAATGCTCTGTGTGTTCCATGATTTGTTTGCCTTACAAAATAAAACTTCTTATTGTGCAGTCTGTACAGTTTTGGACCTTGAAGAAGGCAAGCAATGCATTATTGTTGGAACCCTTTACAAGGACATGAAGCTCAAACCTTCCATACTTGATGAGTACTCTAAGGAGGTATTGACTTCAATGAATGGGACTCCATGCTTCTTATCTTTTCCTCATTTCCTGGGTTTCAGATTGTGATAGCAAGTTATTAACCCCCACCCTCGTCTTCTTAACGTACAGAGATCTGCTACCCCACTTGTAAAACCTCATAATTTTACACACCCAGACGATTACCTGATTCTAGAAGACGAGAGTGGAAGAGTTAAACTCCGTGGCACAGTGCTTTCACCTTCGGTGTACGTAACAGGTTTGTGTGATGAATCGTGGATCTTGATAAAGTAGAAAAAATTACTTTCAACTTGTAAGTTAGTTTCTGAAGTACATCTATGTGAATGCATATGGTATAAGATGTACGTTCTACTAGATAATGTGAAACATATTCTGTGAGATAAAAGGTAAAGAAAGTTATCTGTGCTATTACTTTTTGTTTACTTGACACTATGCATTACATGTTTGTGTGCCATATAGAGTAATCTTGTCACAAAGTGCAAGCTGTTTAAAAGCTCTTTAAGAGATGAGTTATTGGTGCAATTGCTCATACTCAGTTCTTGTAGTGCTGTGCTTTTAGTGTTTACGGAAGGATATCCGTAACACGTTTTATGGTCTCGAAAGTTGTAGAGAAAACAGAAAACAGAAGTAGAGAAAACAGCCTGGAAAAAGTAACCAAACAGGACCTAAAAGTTTAAGTTTTCCATCTTGCTCCCACTTTATCCTCACTGTTGCTCTGCCAATTGATCCTTGGTCACCTAGATTCAACAATGGAACTTGATGCCTCCACCTTCTTAGCAAGCATAGTAAACATCTAGAATGGTATTTATTATCTAAGCAGTTTGTTTACAAAAAACTGCAATTAAAGACTTGAAACATTGTCTCTTTTTACTAAATTTGTTTGGAAAGAAGAAGATGACGAAGGAGAAGAAGAAAAGCCCCAACTGGTATTGCCGTCAGTTTGTTTGTCAATGATAAAGCTGTTTGTTCATTTTATGTTTGCCTTCCTGTGCGACTATGATGATTTATGTACCAGCTTTTTGGCGTTTAGAATACATTGTGCAGGATAGCTAGAATAAATTATCATTGCAAAATCAGACCGCAATAATTAGTGTTACCTGTTACACTTCTTGTATCTCAAGAAACTTCTGAGACTGCTGTTTTGGTAATACTGATGACTTCTTGTTGCCTGATTGAGTTGAATATTTTGTATTGTGTTTGTAGCGTACTAAACCCAGTGAGGCGACACGTTTGAACAATGATAAAGTAGTCTTGGTCTTATTCAGAAAAGCTTTAACAGTCTGCTCTAAGTTGTATGCTTATATACTGATAAATATGATCCGTTCCATAGGAAATGTGGTTGCCTTGCATGGAAAAGCAACTGGTGCTGGTGATTATCTGGTTGAGGATATCCTGGAAGCCGGCTTACCCCCACAATTAGAGCTACCATACAAGTCAGGTATTATGGTACTTAATCTTCCTGCCTTTTCATTAGCAGTGGTCTAGCTAGCATTGACCTTCTAAATTATTTCTTATATACTGTTACCCATTGGTTTTCCTTTTTCTCGTGAGAGTAAAGAAAATAGCAAGCCAGAAAATAACCATTTCATGAATTTAATAGTTCGTGGATGTAGAAATGTCAGAATGTTGTGAAGATGTATAAGTCCAGTCCATTAGAGACGTGGTAAAAGATCAGTGCACAAGTAGAAATATCGCATGAGGTCGAGTATTCATTTAGGGTTTGAGCATCAGATATAAATTTATGCACGATATCTAACCACTACTTACTGATGCATTGTGATATGTAGTATACCATCATCAAATCACGATAGGTAAGCTATATAAAGCTGCTTGTGTAAAATTGAATAAGTGATGCATCTTAAGATGGAGAAGGTTGCACATAATCCTTATATGTGTAATGACTTGAAACTTCATGTAAAAATGAGAAGTTATGTTATCCTTGCTATTCAGTCAAAGTTCTTGCTGGAAACACCTCATGGGAGTTCGAGCACATGCCTAGAGTTTTACAGTTATGCTATTTGTAGATTTTATTTCTTCATTTCAAGTGGATATTGTTTACTCTGTGGCTCCTACCTGAAAGAATTTTCTGAAAAGAGATCTGTGGCCGGAGGATATATCTAGAAAAGTAGGATGTACTTGAACCTTTCAGAGTGACGCATTTGGGCTTAACGTTTTTTTCACTTGGTAGTTGTTACGTATTTTTATCCTCACTACATCTGGTTAGCTTTGTAAGAATTGTCTTAATTTTGACTGCACAGAAGAAGACAAGTATGTTGTTTTCGTATCGGGGTTGAATGTTGGGAGCAATTCCTCTAACCCTCTCCAGTTTCAGCTTTTTGTTGATCATATATCAGGACATTTAGGAGATAAGAAGGTTCACGTTTTTCCCTTACGCTTTTTTAAAGTTTTGGTTGTTAACATGTTAGCTGTCCCGTCTTCCTTACTTCTGTAGATTTACCAATTGACCAGGTACAAAGTATTGCAGCTCAAATAGTTCAAGTAGTGATTGCTGGAAATTCTGTTGAAGTTCCTCGTGGACTTCTTAACGGTCAGGTAACATGTCTAATAGTTTTGGATAAGTCATTCCTGCGTTCCTTTTGATATTGTTGTCGTGCTTGTCTAATGGGTACAGATGCATTAGAAGTCTTCTTTTTGGCACTAAGCATCTATAAAAACTCCTTTTCTTTCCCTGGCAGCACAGTTATTAGTAGTTATTACTAATAACACTGTTCGCCTAGTTAATTTTGGCTAAGATACACAATAATCTGCCTTTGAATTGCTTACTAATTGATTTAGGGTACTTGGGTGAATTGAGTGTTTCTGTTTCTCCTTCATCTGAGCTCGATCTTTATTCTTCTGTTTCTCCCTTCTCTAGACATCTTCTCTCCCTCTGTATTTTATTCCTCTGATTATCGCTTCCTCCCAAACCAAAATAACCCCCCCGCCCGCCCGCCCCCTCCTTTTAGTTTTTGCAGTGCGGTCTTGGCACAATCACTATCTTCCTTTCATCACTGCTATGACATTGACACTAGGTTTCTGCATCACAACTGTGACCACCACCAGCTTGATAGATGTGTAACCATTGCCATGGCAATTTATGACCTCATGCGGCAGCATCAATCTTCCGACACTTCATCGCTACCTCATCTTTCCGGCGATTTCTTTCTCTGCCGACCTATCGTCTCAACTGCTATAATTACGTACAAAGCATCTTACCAGCACTTGCATCTATCACCCTCTCATTACAAGCACCACTAGGGCTTCCTTGTATGACCTTTTCCAGGTTATCATCATCATCACTGCCACAACCACCTTTTCTACCCGTAGCCATCATCATTACAACCTTTTATAATCACCACAGCAAATGCAGTAATCACCTTGCTGTTCATCTGCAGTCATATCTTTGCCGCTACTTCTACAGCAGCTGAGCTATATACCTATTTAAAAGAGTTTACCTCTTTTGCTTTTATTAAACCTTATTTTTCGATTCTAAGTCCACAAAGGAGGGAACATAATCACTCATCAAATAGTAGAAGAGACGGATGCACTCCAACATCATGTGAGAGGGTGTGGGTTGCCTTGGTTGGTTGTTACAGTCCGTAGTCATCTCTAGATAACATATTTACTTTGCATATTTCAAATTTGTAGAATATCGAATTAGGGTTCTCCAATATCTTTAACTTGCACACCATATGGTCTTGTATTAACACGTGTTGATCCTTTCCTGAATGCTAACTTGACTTTTGCAGAATTTGGCTTCAAAGGATCAATCTAGATTGTCTGAGCCTATTAAAGAGGTGGATATCTTGTTGACTCAGGTAAATTCATCATCATGTCACCACCTATATGCCTTTCTGAGGCAAAAATTTTAACATTTTACAGTTTTGTGCAGATTGCTGCAGGTATACCTTTAGATATCATGCCAGGACCAAACGACCCAGCAAATTTCTCCTTGCCACAACAGGTTTAGAATCCTTCATGTGTAATTGTTAACTTTCTAATGAGTATTCATCCATGTCTAATATCCTTTTATCTTTCAGCCCTTGCATAGATGCCTTTTTCCTGGTTCGGCAACTTATAACACTTTTAGGTCCTGCACAAATCCTCATTCCTTTGACCTTGACAATGTCAGGTATAAGATACACTTTGACCACGAAAACTTGTTTGGTTAGGAATATATTGACTTGGTTTTTCGGCGGTCTTCAGATTTCTTGGAACCTCAGGTCAGAATATTGATGATCTTGAAAAGTATTCAGAGGCTAATGACAAGCTTGCTTTTCTGGAACGGACATTGAGATGGCGGCATCTAGCGCCACCAGCACCGAATACCCTTGGTAAAATCCTTACATTTAGTATTTTCTCATTTTAGCCAAACAATTGATCTATGCAGTATGAGTTAATGCCATGAGGAGATATCTAGAATGTTGTGTCTTTTACTGGAAAAGAATAAAAAAATGAAGTGATTGCTTTGCAATGCGCATCTAATGTTATCAATGGGGCATTCCTCTTTATATCTTACAATAATTTGTCTTAGAATGTCTGTAGGGTACATATGCATTTGTGAGTTTGGTTTGTAAGATTTGACATACTTTGGGTTGTATATGTTATGCTTTCATCGAAATAAAGGACTTTTATTCAAGAAAAATAAAAATAAAATGAAGTGATTAGTTGAATAGATATTACACTTATGAGATATTGCTGGGTTTTGGTGTTTGATTATATAAGCAATCATGTTAACACTATCCTTATTTTACAGGATGTTATCCCTTTACTGATAGGGATCCTTTCTTAATGGAGAGCTGTCCTCATGTCTATTTCATTGGTAATCAGGACAGATACGAGACTCGCCTGATAAAGGGTACTTTTCAGATGCATCGAGTTATCAGCTGCTTCATTATTTTCTTTCTTAGTTTTTCATGGAGAATATAAAGAAGTTGACTGTAAACTCTTTAGTGCAGGATCAGAGGGGCAGGTAGTAAGACTTATTTGCATTCCAAGATTTAGTGAGACAGGCACTGCCGTTGTGGTAAGTTCTTTGGTTTCCCAGCATGCTCAACTTAATAAAACAAGGTTTTGTTTGATGGCATTTTTTTTTTTTGCAAGCTTAAGTTATTTCTCGTCATTGTAGTTGAACTTGAGAAATCTCGAATGCCATGCTCTCAGTTTTGGGACCCAGTTCAACTTATGACTACAAGGTATGAGGGTGTTCTTTTCTAAATAGAGCTTTACACTGTCATGACTTATGATCAACATGGTTTTTGTTGTAGTTATTTGCAATGTCAGAATGGTAAGCAGCAGAAAGAAGGAAGTTATTGTGGCCCACTGACCCTCTAGTCATTTTTTGGCTTTATGGAGAGGAGATGATAATAATCTGGAGCAAAAGAAGCAAGTTCATCTTGTAGAATCCACGAGAACATCAATATCTAAATTACAATCTCAATCCTAATGAAGGTGCTACCTCTTAACATGGAAAGGGGCTACTGCTTACCACATAGGTGGCGGTAATGTAATGCAGAGCTTTGTAATGTAATGCAGAGCTTTGTAGCTCTCTCATTGTGTCGTTGAATGGATGAAGGAGAATTGTTGGCAGATTTAGCTTCGCGCCTCAGAAGTCGGAACCCCAACCCATTGACCCAGTATTGCCAATCAATGATGTCAATGGTGATGCCACTGCCTTAGTTCCAGGTTCATGCTCCTCTTTTGGCTGAGATGCTGCAGTAAACTTTGGTGTTGAAGAGCAGGAAAATTAGAATTTAAAAGTTTAGAGTTCCCAAACCGTAGATTGCAGAACCCATAAATGGTGCTAGTCTGGGTTCTACTTGGGTCAAAAACCTATTTGCATGTTGTGGTGGTGTATTCTGGCCATTGGAAAATTTGGTGGTAGCACCTGTAGGATTCTATCTGGAGTGGAGTGTTGGTGTTCATGATGGTGATGGTGACAGTGATGGTGGTGGTGGTGGATAGGTATGTTTGAGGGTTTAGCTGGTGGAGGAACAAGGTGATATTGAAAAGAAAAGGCGAAGTGGTGGTTTGATAGGGTTGGTGGTGCTTGAAGAAGGTTAAAGGGGGGGGAGAGGAAAACAAAAAACCGAACGAGATTTTGAAGCTGACAAAGTTTCTGCAAAGGGTGATAGTGTCAAACTACAGTGCAGTTCAACACCTTCCATATCAGGTACCAGAGAAGGAAGACAGGGTAGTTACTAATACTAGAGTGGGCACTGAGTGTACTAATTGAAACCTCGAGTGGGGTTAACGTATTTGCCCATGTTTCTGGGACGTACGGAGTGCAAGGGGAAGTCTATAGATGTTTTTCGATGAATCAGTAGCTTAGAGTCTGCAGTGACCTGCAACAGGACAAGGGGACAAATAGTCATGACAAGAAGCTGATTAAAAATGAAGGGAAACCAAAAACCGGACTAGGTAGCACACGTTATGGAAGAAGTATATTATCACACAACAAGAATATGTAAAGACATTTGGCTAACATGACAACATGCAGCTAGAGTAACCTTATTTTATGAGAATTTCGAATTCCACTGCTAAACCGTTCAACCACTTATTCGAGTATAAAGCACAAAAGCATGTAACTTGTATAGAGACTGAAGAGAGACTTTAACATGTTTTTGTGCTTTATAAAATCTCAAATAAAGAACACATTAAGTCTCAACTGTCTTCTGAAACAACAGAACCCACATTAAGTGTTCAAAATGAGGTGTCATTTTACTGTTCTTGTTCTTGTGTTTGAAACATTCATATCATATGCTTAAGACAAGCAATTGCCTGAATGCGCTTTTGGATCCATTATGTTGATTGAAAAATATTTGAAGTTTGAATTTGATATGCCTGAATGACCATCATGATGTATTGACGTTTGAGCTCGTTTCAGGGGTTTCCTACCTGACCAAACATGACCGAGGCACAGGCTTGCTTAAATTTGACTGCTAGCAGCCTTATTTGTGAAGACTCACTTGTATAGAAAGGCAAATAGATGCAAAACTGGTCAGCTGAAGCTGAGCAATCCATTTCCGTGAACAACTGATAACAGGATTCATATTTCGCATGCAAGTTGATCAAATTTGGATATTCTGACAGTTGTACGTCCTTCGCTTCATGTAATGGTGAAATGTAAAGTTCATCAAAAACTTGACTAGTGCGTTGTGTTGTTGCCGTGTCGTTGCTGCCACAGAACCTTGAACTCGAGCCATGGTGGCTCTGTGGTTTATTTCAATTTCATGGTTCTTTTCAATTGAGCACAGAGAAGTTAGCTCCCATTCCCACATGCCCAAATAATCAATTGCCAATGAGATTGTACTTGATTGATTCATTGCTGGTTGACCGGCCTATCGGCTTTTTTATCTTGTATCTTTTGGTAACATTGGAGGGAGACTGTGGCGTCCCCGGTAACACTGCCTGGTTGTACATTCATGTAGGCCGGGCATGCTGGTTCATGCTACCGTAGCACCGCAGCAAGAAGGACTTGAACTGAATTTTTATTTTTATTTTTTTTTATGGTTAAGAGAAGAAATATATTATATTTATTAAGTCGTCCCCGCTACAAAGATGTACTACAGTACCTTACAGACAGTTGACAACAATAGAAGTTAAACATTGTCCATGTTTACATAATTAGATCTAAAAGCATCACAGTCCATGATTTCATGTCATAGAGACTCCCAATCTAGCCTGCAAGCAAAAATGGCAAGTCTAGTTGCTTCAGTTAGCAGTTTTTTACCGATCTCTTAGTTATTTTTATCCAACAGTAGTGAAAATATGGGCTAGTCAGACTAGTATCCTATATGATTGGTGCAGCGACTGCACTAATCTCCTTCAGTCATGTCATCTATGCAAGTAAACGTTCAGAATTAGTATAAAGGAGAATATATTCTAAATTATGTTGTTTTGTCCGCTGTAGTGTTTTCAGTACTGTCAGAATTTGTGAATTGAAAGGGTTTTGAGAATAATAAGAAAAAGCACATGAGTGCAAACGATGCCCTAAAGCTTTGAGATACAAATGCTCAGGCCTGATCGCTACTTCTGCTGTTGAAAGTAAGATGTCGTATAAACAAAACATGTCGATTGGTGCGAACATAACCACATATTCTTGTGGAGGTTGTACCATGCTTTGGAACAGGATGTTGGCTTCGACGGATTCCTTTGACTTCTTAGACCTGTGTCTTGCTGATTTTGTGGAGAAAGCTTTCCATGTAGATTGTACTGGGCTTGAGCTGTCCGAATGATGATCACGGAATCAAAAGTGGTGCCTTTGAAAATTGAAAGTTCTTTGATGGGTCTCTTAGATGTTCTCTGTTCAAATTTCTTCGGTTATACTCTTGGGGGTTTGTTCTCTTTTGGTTATACTCTTGGGGGTTTTTCTTTTTGGTCCATCAGAGGCTCTTTGTGCTTGGAAGCACAATACGATGATATTAAGGTTCCGTTTAGTAACACTTATTTTTTAAAATTTTTTCTTCAGTTTTATAAACTAGAGAAAATAAAAACGCGTTTTGGCACCACCATCCTCCCACCGCAAGCGACCGGTAACCACCTCCAGTGGCAGCCGGCTGGCCACCACCACCGTCGGCCACCGCCACTCCCCACCACCACCACCGCAAACCGCCAAAATAAAAACTGGGTAATCAAACACTCATTTGTTTTGTAAAAAAAAATTAATAACTGGTTTTGACTTTTCTTTTTTTAGAAACAGAAAATCAAAACTGAAAGTGTTACTAAAAAATACATAAGTTTTCTAGCACTTGTTTCTACGATAAACAGAACCTAATATTTTAAAGTCATCCGGTCCACACAGACACTATTCTTTCTTGATCGTGAACTAAATTAATAAAATACGAGGCTTTATTAAATATATATTTTTGGCACTTGGTAAAAGAAAATTTCAGAAACAAAAAAACTAATATAATTTCCTTTTTTCAAGAGATCTTTAATGGGTACTGTTTTGTGCAATGCTCTGGAGCCACTGGAAAGTAGCTCGCAGTCCCATCAAATTTTGGAAATCCTGGTCAGCAAGAACATGGATGGGCAGGAGCGTTCTTGCCTGATCACATGAAGCCAATAATATCACATACTTGCACTGCTAATTTAGATTAAAGTTTCCCTGCTCTTCCTAACGGCTATATTTTCAGTTCTTAATCTTCTAATTACTGTCAAATTGCGCCACACCATCCCCAACGGTCCACTTCACGTATAACCGGGGCAACCCCCATAAACCCTCCATTAAAACAGCGCCATTTTCCTTCATCAAGCACCCCACTCTCTGTATCTATCTACCTCTCTGTTTCTCTCTACATTTTTATCACTGTAAAAATGGAGACTAGTACTACAGCTAAAGTACAGCATGTAACCAAAGCATCCTCAGATGAGCTGCTGAGCAAGTTTGCTGAGGTGGGTTCTGATTCGAATGGCAAGAAGGCCAGTGCAAAGAAAGATTTACGCGCGGCGAAACGCCGAAAAAGAAGCCAAAATGCACGTGGAGGTGATCATTGTGACAGCCCATTAAGTTCTGGGACTAGTAGTTTGGCGGAGAGGAAGTCGCTTCTTCCTCCTGCGGCGGCGGCTCCTCGGAGATCGGGGGATTTGATAAGGCAACTGGGGATTGGAAGGGCCAACGTCAGGACAAGGGGTCTCAAGAACAAGTCCATTCTGGTTACAATTGAGAAGGTGAGATGATTCTCTTAATTGATCTGTACATCGACTGTTTGCACTAGGAAATGCTACTGCCAAATGACTCTTAGCACCTGCGTAAAGCTTTGGTTGCACAAGGTGCAATTGCATAGCTGAAGCACCTTTGGCAGACACCTAAACTCCTTTGGCCACAGCTTTTCCATTTTTACTTGCATCATGCTAATATAAATTTGACACTGGTTATGTGATCTAGGGTTAGCGAGTCTTGATTCTGGTGCTTGCAATGTCCATTATACTGTTGTTAAATTTGTTTGATAGGAATATTCAGAGATGGGATTGCTTTCTAGGTAGGCATTCCAAGAGGGATTCACCTGAATGATTACATAATTATAATTACAGAAATTGTGGTAACCTTGCCGCTTCATATGCATATGGCATATTGAAAATTGATAGTTTATCAAATCAATCATTAGATTTAGGACCTAGGTTATTAGCTCAGCAAAAAAGATAAAAAGGTTGGGGTTGCATGTTTGGTTGAGCAACCTCTGATTTCTCCCATATGCTTAAAGCACAAATGCCCACTGTTTACCTCCCACCGCGACTGGGAAGAGCTGGGGGCTGGATAGGAGAAAGGATTTTCTCCAGTGCATTGGTCTCTCTCGCATGGGGTGGTTCCAGAACATGGGGTTCGTCCCATGCGAGAGAAGCCAGTGCACTGGAGAGGGTCAAACTTAAGTATGTGCACGTTTGTGAGTCCTCCTTGCGCCTGTAGAGAGGATATAGGATAAGACATACATGATAATGGCATAAACTGAAGATATGACAGATAATAATTCTAATTGTGAGGGGAGATCTGGCTTCTTCTATAGTCATTTATGATTGTGCGAATATTTGCATCAGCCTTCAATAAGATTCAAAAAGTAGTGCTCTTGCTAGCAGAAGTCCCCTTTATCCTTATAAAGAGACTTGATATGACCAACAAACATAGGATTAGAGTTGCTGGAGGAAAAGTTTCCCACATCATAATTCAAGGTAATGAAGAAACATCTACCTGGTTACGGTTTAACATGGATGGATGGTGCAACCGAAAAAGAGGTTACAGACAATTAGATTAGGAAATGAATTGATGGATTAGTATAGGTTGTTCGTTTTGCCAAAGTAGATGTTTTATTTGAATATGATTCCCAATTCATATTCTTCTTTGACCAGGAAGAATTATGGCCTGACTTTTGGAGTAATATACGGCCGAGGCTTCTCGCAAGGCTCTTGTTCGTTATATTCTTCTTGTATACCAGTGTGTACATCATTGATGTAATGGTAGCCATTTGGGCATTTGGTGCCATGGAGGCTTATTTCTATTTTTAGTTTGATACACTTGGAGGCTCGGAGAGGGATTGGTTTCTAGCATTTGGCAATAGCGGCAACCAAAAGTGAAAACAATGACATATATTATCTTTCTTTAGTTTTAGTATCTAGGAATGGATTTATGACAAGACATGTACTGCAATTGTTTATGCTCCAAGAGAAAAAAATAAGGCAAATTGACTGGTTGATTGTTTTGTCGGGCTAACTGATGGTTACATCTCATCAACCCTCATTTTTCCCAGTAAGCTTAGAGCAATAATGCCAACTAGTTTCACTTTTTGAGATGGTGCTACTACAAGGTTGGCCTAAACACTGTCACTTGTCAAAGTTCCCCACTCTCCCTTTCTGCGATGGTGCTGATGCAAGGTCGGCATATTACACTTGCACTGTATCAGAATAATTTCACTTTGGATTGAACAATTTGTGATTAGGCAGGGCGTTAGGGCTACTCTGTTGGATAAAGGACTAGGGATTCAGGATTTTCTCTCTAGTGTTCTTTTGTGCTTTCTTTATGACTCTCATAGTATGAAGAGAATCGTGTGCTCCACCTTGGTAGGCACCTTACGGTGAACCACGTAAAATTCCCGCGTCCTTGTGTTTTAGTTATTCATATCTGTTCATTAAATTCCTCGAATAATAAATTTACTACTCTGCCACATAAAGATCCTAAGAGCTCCATGGTACGGCTTTTGTTTGAAATTACAAAAGGAACTAGTTGGCTGTGGGGTAAAGCTGCTTTCCAAGACCTCAGTACTATCATACTTAGCATAAGCATTTGAATCCCTAATTACCATTTTTTTTTATTTTAAGCCTTTTGTAATCCCTTTCAGAAGAGAGAGAATCACAAGACACATGAGTGCACTGTTTCTTTCGTTACGCTGGGAACCAAGTCAATTGTTGACCTGACTTGGACCTTTATTTCCTTCTCATCTGCTTATTTTTGTAGACATGGCGTAGAGCTGTGGAAAGGGCTTCGAAGGTCTTCATGGAGACGCATTACAACCGGCACAAACGTCTGATAAACGACATTGCTTGATCAGGTCAAGTTGTCACACATTCTTTGGGAGGGAACAGACTTGGCTTTCGTGTTTGCAGCTGACTTGCACTAACCATTCTTATACATGTATAATCTGATATCTGTTCAGCAAACGAATAATGTGTTTTTCAACTCAAACTAGTTGTTGTTGTTGATCCATCAGAGCGGGTGAGTGCAAGTTTAAGGAGTGAGTAGTTTTATTATTGGCAGATGCAAATTATTGTGAGCGGGGTTTCAAGAACCTCTGTGGGGTTTATGCCCATGCATGAAAGCGAAACAAATCCTTTGAGGCCTAAATAGGAAAGCATGACCATGCAGTTTTTGCAAGTTTGGATTCAACATCAGCTTAAGGTCGCAATGTTGGCCTATCCAAGGAGGAATTGATGGTCGATCGAACGAGTTAACAACTTGATATTACTTTTGTAACAACTTTCGCTATGTCTGAACAAGAGATGCCTTGGACTGCCATGCGTGATTTGGTGTGTGAATTAGAATAGCTTGTTTGTGAGTTTTTTTAGGAGGAAAAGAAAAGAAAGTGACTCATTTCCTTCCTTTTTTCTAATTTGTAAGTTTTTTTAAAGAAGAGAAAATAAGAGAAAGGGGAAGGAAAGCTTAGGCTTCTTTTATCTCTAAATTTTTCCTTTCAAAATTGGGAAGAAACAGAGAGAAAAGAAACTCTCATAAGAAATATTTTAATAATGTCCATATTAACCTTAAAATTATGAAGACTAAAGTTTTAATGACATGTAAATTATAAGGTTCTTTATAAGAACTTACCATTTACTTACAAAGAGATTATTGCTTTATATGTTATGAAATAAAGTTGACTCGTAACTAGTTATCTTGTTTTTGGTTAACATTAATTAGGTTTGGATATTGGGATGTTTGTTCATGGCTAATTTTTTTTTCCTCCATTGTGACATTAACCAGTGATGTAATGTTTATTACATTACTATGGTATGAACTTTGTATGATATTATTGATGATTAATTTGTTTCCCCATCAAAATCATGTTTTCTTTTAGGATCAAACATCATAATATTTGTTAGAATTATCAAAATATATAGTATAAGGGTATATACATAATCAGATGTTTTTCTTATCTTTTCTGCTGAAACTTACAAACAAGAGAAATGAATGATACTTTATTTTCTCTCTTAAACTCACAAACAAGATGAAAGAAAATTATTATTCCTTTCTTCCCTTCTCTTCTCTTCCTCTCTTCTCTTCTCTTCTCTTCTCTCGTCAAAGCTCACGAGCAAGTAAGGTTGAAGTAAGAAGCTGGAGTCATGCATCACGGCTCACAAGCAATTAAGGGACTGACCCTAGGTGTTTAACCACATGATTAGTGACAGCATCGTGTAAATTTTGCCGAGAAGGTGGGAACTTCTTGTGCCCTGAGGCGATGCTATAATAACTCCTTGCCAAACACGTAACCCTAAAAAATTCTCATAATGTGCAGCAAAGCTCAAACTAGCTTAGCATAGCCATCACCTCGAAACTATTCAAACTTTATGAAGAGCGTTCCATGATCAACGGCCTTGTTTTTATCCATCCGATCTTTACAGCGTCTGAACACCATAACCGTTCGATCGGTGAATGCGTCGAGTCATCACTCAGTTGGCCCATTGTACAACATCTGTATAGCAACTGTACCATGGTCCCTTATGGATTAGAAAATGTAGGTAAACAGTACACAATAATGTAAATCACCTCACGGGTCATTTGTGCAATGCATAAAGTTTTTGAAAGGAACATGCCTCTACTTCACTAATGTTTGCTTTGATCTAATCCATATTGAATTGATAGGGGAAGCCTAGCTACTTCCTTGCACGGGTCTAGAAACTGCAAAAATTAAATACCTGTGCACCTGTTCAAAAGTACTTTTGTGGATAGGCATGATCTCCAAGAACCGAATAAAATGCATAATAGGAACAATAACTTCACCAAAGTTACTTGCAAAGAAGTTAATATAGTGCGGGTCCAAGAATTCCACTTGTGACTTATTCATCGGTAACATCGGTATGTTTGTATGCTCACTCGATTGGTGCAAAAGCCTTTTTTTTTTGTCGTGAATTGAGAATGCAGATGATAACTTTGTGCCTGGAGTGTCTTTTGAGAACTTTTAAACGTTATGATCGTGCTTTACCTCTGTTTATACACATAAAACTGCATGTTCAACGCGAAACGTGTTTAATTAATTCATCGCATGATGTTGCATTAAAAATAACGTACAATTTACTATTCCTTCTCGTAAGCAAAAAGTGTGAAACTCAAATTGAGTAGCAACTTATCTTTGACTCAAGATCTGTCAAAGAAAAAAGAGAAACGAGGAAAGAAAGACGAAACCCACAGGTGATCCCTCTCATGTCCTAAATCTTTTCTCATGTCTTTTGGAAAGTACTACCACATGGATCATGGATGACAATGAAAGTTTGACTTAGCTCAACACTCAGGCTCAACTGGAGCTTAAAGATTGACATCATGTGCTGTGGCATACTAATGAACTTTGGGGTTGACTTCCCCCTTTAAATACCCTTCTTTTTTCTGCTCTTTGTCTTCAAATTTCGATTGCTTAAAGAAATGAAGCAATTGAAATTTGAAGACAAATGTAGATTGTTTGTTGGGAAACTGATAAAAAGGGTACGTCAGGGTGCGACTGTGCAGGTTGAGTCTTGCTTCAATACATGTAAAAGAAGTTGCTCACAAGAGAACAAAGGAAACAAGACAATGGGAAATGAATATTTTGTTAGGTTTTGAGGTAACTCAAAGGTTGGCCTGCTGATTGAAGAGGTTTGTCCCTTCATTGACATTTTAGGTTCAAAATTTAGAACCAGTATCCCGAAAGAAAAATGCTCATTTGAATACGCTAGACCGATGTGAAGGGTGTGCCATTAAGATAACATAGAGCGGAGATTTAGTCTTAGCTTACCTTAAAGTTAATCCGATGATACGTCTTATCTTCCAACTTGTTAAGTCTCACATCGACAATACATGAGATTTGAGATTGATTCTTATACCTGGTGAGTTTCTTTTACTCTTAGGCATGCTTTTAAATTGGACACCAGGTTCAACACAACTAAAAGAAAAAAGTTAAGTTAATGTCCATTCAACTTTCACACAGGTGGGTAGGAATTGAGCCTCTTTGGAGACAATGGTTACACTTCTCATCTTTAGTTGCTCCGAGATGTCTCCATTAGAGAGGTCATAGCGTAACTTTTAAGCAGCCTTGCCCATGTGAGCAAGTTAAAATTTCTCTTGCTGATTTGTTTTGAGGTAACCGAAGAGTGTTGTCGAAGTCAGATTTAGTTCACGAGAATAAGGTGTTCAATCTTAACACCGATTAAACCTGATTTTTCGAAATAATATTTGCTCTAAAGAAACAACAAAAACATCACTCAACATCTTGCGTAGAAAATTATTATACAAGACTGTCTTATCCAACAACAAAAAAGAAAAGAATTATAAAGCACAATGGAGGAAGCGTCTATACAAGAGTTTAATTTAACCATTCTGAAAATGTTATATAGTGCTCGAAAAATGCACAAGTTACACACGTTATCTCGTCGATGGCAAGGTACCAAGACATGGGCTTTCCCTTCTAATGTTCGGGAAACTAAGAGAACTAAAATAACGAGATTCTAGTTAGTATGATATCAAGTCCAATGTAACTGCGTCTATGAACCAGCAACCATAATTATTTTTTTTAAAAACCGATAAATATTTATCTAACGAAAATTAATCTTTTTTTACAATATCGCTAGCGAAGAAAAATACACGCACACTTCTTTGTGAATCCCCTTCTTGTACCGGTGAGTTGTGCAGTTTGAAGGTCATTACTGTGTTGTGTTACTCGCACCCTCACGGGCTTCGTCAACTTTCCATTTTTCTTTCTCTCTCTCTACTCTCTCTCTACGTGCATCACTCTTTTACATAACTCCCCACATACAGATCTCTTTCTACCCTCTCTCTCTGTCTCTCTAGATGTTTCTGTTATGTTCTTGACGAGCAGTACATACACTTTGCCTTTTAAGTTCTTTTTTTCACTTTCTATCTACTCTGATCAACTACTTCCATCTCTCCCTCGCTCCCTCTCTATATTCGTAATCACTTGTAAGGTTTTTTTTTCTTGAAACAGACTCAATCGCACCCACACTTTTTCCCCTGTGATTGTCTTGCTACGTTCGTCACTTACATTGATCAATTGTTTGTGTTCTCGTTGTCGTTAAAGTGGGTTTCTAGGTTTTGTTTTTTTTTCCTTAGTTCTTCGGGTTCTTGCCTGTAAAATTATAGGTTTTGGTGGTGAAGGAAATGAGGGATGTTTTCCTGCCACATTGATCGAATGGTTTTTGGGTAACGGTTTTAGAAGTTAAACAATTGGCGTACACTTTCAAATTCTTCAACTTTCTTGCTTTGCGTTGATCAATTGTTCGTTTCAGCCGTGTCATTCAAGTGGGTTTGTTTAAATTACTTGGTTCTTGGGGTTCGTGTTTTTATTTGAATTTCTAGGGTTTCGTTGCCACATTGATCAATTAACTGTTGGGTGTTACTTTCTAAATCAAAATTGACTGATACTGTCAAATCCTTGAACTTTCCAACTTTGCATTTGATCAATTGCTTGTTGGAATTTTGTTTTTGAAGTGGGTTGCATAATTTGTGTTATTGGATTTTGTTGCCACATTGATCAATTAAGTTTCGGGCATTTCTTTTGTAACTGAAGTTGTTATATGTATTACATTCCTCTCTTGATCAATTGAAGGTGTTTCTTGGGGTGGTTGTGCGTTTTGAAACTCTAGGGTTTTGGTGGGGAAGGAAATGAGGGATGTTTTCTTGGTTGGGAAGGATAGCAATGGCGTGTTGGCGACCGGTGAGTCAATATGCCCGTATGAGCAAGGATGAGGGTGATAGTTTGGGCAGTGTAGACGACACGCTTCTGTGGTGTAGGGACCTTGAGAAGCACTCTTATGGAGAGTTCTCATTCACTGTTGTCCAGGCCAATGAGGTTATTGAGGATCATAGCCAGGTTGAGACCGGTAGTAGTGGTACTTTCGTCGGTGTTTATGATGGCCATGGTGGCCCTGAAGCCTCACGGTTCATCTCCGATCACATCTTTCTTCATTTGATGAGTGAGTTTTCTTAACTTGGTTTCCCTGTTAAATCTAACTATGGAATTGTTTTTCTCTACGGTTGTGCTTATCACTCGAACAGTTACTGCTGTGTTGACTATATGCTTAATTAATGTGAGAGTTATATATTCTTCATGGACTTGTTTGTGTTTAGTTGTCTGGTTCTCTTGTATTGGGATATTTTATGGTCTTCTACATATTTTGGGTTTTTTAATGACTAATTTATCAGAGGAAAGTGAAAGGGAACAATCACTGATTTTGTTTTTTAAACTGGGTTGTGTTTTCTTTCTCTGATGTTGGGTCATCAATTTGTCACCATTCATTTGCTTAATGTTAGGTTAAATTTTGTTCCTATATTTTTATTTTATCTTGTTCTTTTGTTCCTTTTTGTCTTTATGTGCTTGAAGTGAACTCTTCTTTGCTTTATGTGACTGTTATTGATGTCTTAACAATAGAAAGATTAGGATAAGTGGCCTCAGATCCAGAGCATGTGACCAGAGATCTCTGTATTTGTCTAGAGGACACTTATCTGTAATCTGTATTCTGATTTTATGAAGCATTTTTTGTATTAAGAGTAGACAATAAGTCAGGAGTTACAAAACGAGAAAGATATTTGAGTCTCTCATAGCAGGAAAAGAAGCTAAACTAGGAGAACGATGCTTAACCTTGATTACATTATAAATTAGAATAATATGCTACAATCCTAAGGTTTTTTACTGAAAATTTTCTTCAGATTTGCAGTTACTGCCTCTATTTTTATGATACTTTTTGACATAATGACAGTTGACTGGTGATGGATGAGCTATAGTTCCCACCCTTATCATGCTTGTAGGCTCTTAGCTGCTTTTACTTCCTGTTTTCTACCTGCTAATTGGACCAGTTAAATGGTCTGAGCAGTTCTTTAAGTTTTGTTTAAAAATAGATACGGTATTTGATTATCTACAGGGATTGCTCGAGAAAATGGAACAATATCTGAAGACGTTCTTAGAAGTGCTTTTTCTGCAACTGAAGATGGATTTCTCTCTCTTGTTCGAAGGTCATGTGGAATAAAACCATTGATTGCATCTACTGGTTCTTGTTGTCTGGTTGGAATTATCTGGAAAGGGACATTGTATGTTGCTAATCTAGGTGACTCAAGAGCTGTGATAGGCTATTTAGGTAGATCAAAGAAAATAATTGCAGAGCAGTTGACTGAGGACCACAATGCCAGTATGGATGAGGTCAGGCAAGAGCTCAGATCGTTACATCCAGATGATTCGCATATCGTAGTTATGAAACATGGGGTATGGCGCATCAAAGGCATCATCCAGGTTTGCATTCTTTATCTTAGCTAGCTCAAGTGCTCTTGTGATGATCAATATATGTACTTTGTTGCAATTCTTTAGTACATTGCCTACAGAATTCTTGCTTCTTACTGGTCAGGATACTGTCTTAGAATTATAAATTATAGGGGGTGTTGAAGTGTTCAGGTTTTTCAGTTTGTTCCAACATTCCACATCAACCCCCACTGATCTTTATAGCAAATAAAGCTTGTTCCCTTTCAAAGTAACCTGTACTGATGTCTAACTACATAAGCTGCAGTGATAAAAAGTCAATCCGAACTTATTTCAAATGACATTTTGACACCCATTTCTAGGGTTAGCAAATGTATCGTTTGAGCTTGTTTGGAAAGGCTATTATGTAGCAGGGTAAAACAGTGCTAATTGAGAGCACAAATTATTGTGTTAGAGATTTGTCATTTCTTTGAAGTTCAGTGGACGAAACTTTGAGATGGCATTGCACATGCCATTTTGTTCAATTATACAATGAGTAAAGATTGATACGAATATTACAAACCGCCCAGAGAGGGGGCGAAATTCATTTACACAGGGAGTATACACCAGAAGGTATTACAAGGGATATTTACTATAAAGGCCAGAAGAGCCTCAGAGGAGGATGGCCATTACTCTTCCACCCACAAGTACAAAAGATTCAAGAAACTTATTTGAAAAGCTCTGCGATTACGTTCCGACCAAATTCCCCTTCCAACCAAATGTTCCACGTTAATCAAAGAGGCGCTGTTTCTCATTTTTTTCCTTTTTTTTTTCCTTTTTGTTTGTATGTAGTCTAGGAAGCACGGACACCACTTTTGGGTTCAGCTATGGTGTCAGGCACCCGGATACCCTCGGACACGTGTCGGACATCTCTTAGTGGTGTCTGGAAATTTTTCTTATTTATCTTCAACTGTCGGACACCTTATGCAGAAATGCACGACAGCTGTGGGGCAGAACTACAAAATTTTGAACTTAATTTGAGGGTCATTAATGAAATATTTAGGAAAGTTGGGGTTGCTGGGCAAATTACAATAGTTAATTGTATTCTTACCCTTTGTTCTTATCGACTTTTGCCTCAATGAGAGGGAGACGGGGCTCTTCGGCGAAGGTAATCTAATGTAGAAGACGAATCTCTCAATTGATGAGCGTGTGCAGAGAAGAGGTTGACGATGGAGGTTCAGAGGACAATAAATGTATATTCAATTTTGGTGGATGAAAGAAATGAAAGTTGTTTCCCTTTCCTTTTGGCTTGTTTTATGGGATTTGGCACTACCTTATTATCTATAATAAATCGACTTCAAGTATGACTTCAGTTTGTGGTTTATTAGTTGATCTTTTACTTTTTCATGAGGTTGGAATGTGCTTTAATCTTTTATAATATGCCCATGCATAAACTATATAGACATATTTAGATGTATCCAAAATTTGTTATTCTTGAAATTGTGGTGTCCGGTGTCCCCGTCAGCGTGCTACTTAGGGATAGTCTGTAAAATGGTGTGCAAATACCCACAGCTAAAACTTACAGCATGTAAAAAAACCTCTTGCTTGTTACTGCAGCCTTACCTTTATATGTGGAGAGCACTGAAGCACAAAGGGTTTTGTAAAAGAATTAGACTTCATGTCTGACAAAAGAATGTAAGAAGAGTCTAAAGTAACACATTTAGGCCTGTTAGTTGAGTAGCAGATGCAATACGATAGAAAACATGCAAGAAGCTGCTTGTGCACTATCATGGTGATGGACATGACCTGGTTTTACAGATAAATGCGATTTGTCAATAGGGTATTCAAGTTTTGTACTACGAAACAGCTAAGACCAATAACTCAAGTGACAAAGGCACCTCGATGAAGAATATGGCTACCTTTTCCTCATCCTTTTGTGCATACAAGGCAAAATGGTACTGACCACGCTGCTCTTCCTTAGTTAAGCGTTTTTTTTTTCTGGAGTCTGGATGAATCATAATGGCTTCCAAACTTCTATCCTCATGTTTCATTACTATTTTTCTCAATTTTCTTCTCTTCGTTGTCTTTTCACAAGCACCTTTTTTACTTCTAAGAGTGTCTTGGCATGCTCTTGAAATGGATCTAGGTTTTTAATCATCAAAAGTGTGTTGCTATCAAGTATAGAGTTATAATTATTCGCAAGTAATTCTGCATTAATAAGGCAAAATGCTCGTTGAAATCAGTCAAATGAATAGGTAAGTCTATACTATACAAACTTATTGCACTTAATCTTTTTTCCTCCTCATAGCTCTCCCACCAAAGATGCTGCTGGTCTGTTAAAACTCCTTTAATTGAATTGGTTGTTATTGAAAGGATTACTAATATAAAAGAGTAAGTGGATTACCAGAGATACTGCTGGTAACTACTATGTTCTTGTGATCGTTTAGGCTTTATTTGCTTGGTATTGCACCTTTATCTCACCCATTCTTGCGTGTGCTGGTTTTAGGTCTCTAGATCTATAGGGGATGCTTACTTAAAGAGGCCAGAATTCTCCCTTGATCCATCTTTCCCGCGATTCCACCTTCCAGAACCTATCCGCCGGCCTGTGCTAAGATCTGATCCATCTATATATACAAGAGTTTTGTGTCCCAATGACAAATTTCTTATTTTTGCATCTGATGGGCTTTGGGAACACCTTACAAATCAAGAGGCTGTCCAGATTGTCCATAATAATCCCAGAGCAGTATGTTTTGTTCTCTCATGCCATGTTTTAGATATATGCAATTATTCATCTACTTGGCCTTGACTTTATCTTGTGCTCCCTTGGATGTTAGGGTATTGCAAGAAGGCTTCTTAAGTCAGCTCTGAGTGAAGCTGCTAGGAAGAGAGAGATGAGGTATGATGATCTTAAGAAGTTTGATAAAGGAGTCAGACGGTTCTTTCACGATGATGTTACGGTTGTTGTCATCTTTATAGACCATGATTTGATGGAGAAAAAGATACCAGGGCCAGAATTGTCCCTACGAGGGTTCATTGACACTATTGGACCTTCAAATTTTAGCATTCTAAAAGGGATTGATGCAGTTGCAAAGTCTGTTGACTGAAATAAATTCCATCACCTGACATTTTTCAGCCTGCTTAAAGAAGACCAGGTTCAGCAAATTTTACTTTCTAGAATGTTTTTGCAACATGTGATGGTTATTGTCTTTCCCTTTCTCTTAATCTTGTTCAATTTCTTCTACGCTAATTTGAACATTTCTCTTTGCTTACCTGACATGGACGTGGGTATAGATTTTAAGGCAATTTCTAAAATTATCTTTTAACAATTTAGTTTACGGTTAAATACTAGAATATGTGCAGACTAGAGATGGATAAATCCATGTACTTATTGTTATGTCATTAACATACAGATCTTAATGTTGACACTTACTTTTGTAATCTTTTGGCATGCCACTTTAATCGGGTAGCAGTGGTTCCTGATGGGGCGGATTAGAAGATTGAATTATAAATTTCAAATTCTCCATATGCAATCTGAATGTTGTAGGATACGAACTGATACTAAGCATTGCATTCAGACGCCTGCAAAAATTTTGAAATGAGGGGTTCTTATTTTGAGTTCCTGGAAGGCACATCGATTATAAGTTTGACCTGGTTCAGTAGCAATGGTACCTTGTCCTATTTATAGCTGGCAGACAGATTTTCGCCTCCTATTAGCTGTCATATCTTTTTGTTTCGGCCCGTTTTGTCGTTTTTCATTTGTTCTGATTGGTTTTTTGGGGGATATTTGCCCTTCCTTTGGAGTTTGGGTGGAAGTGGGTGGGAGAGAGGCGGATGGGCAGGGGAGATGTCCCAACTGTGTGTTTGACTTCTTGCCATTTTGCAGTGACAAATGATAGGTCATGGAAACTGATGTTTCTATCTGGGCATGTATATCTACTCCATTTTTGCAGTTTTAATAAATATTTCATGTTATTTGAGGTTCTAACACATGATTACGAGATTCAGGCCAAAATTCTTTGCTGCCAACCACTTAAAAACCTTGTCGTAGTCACACGGAACTTGTCAAGTAGCCCATACGGGTTTCATCAGTCTTTTCCTTTTTGGTCTAGCTCTGTATCTCCTATGCTCAAGCATATTGGTCCGTTCTGCACCCGATCTCAACTATGTATCCACAATACTTCCCATCAGCGAAGCTCATGCTACTGGGATTGACACCCTCCCTTGTTACATAGGGCTGGAAAATCCTAGAAGGGTGCAGCATCCTAAGCAGATGGGAATTGCACTCGGAATCCAAAGTCATGCAAAGGATTCTCTCATAACCATTCATGCTGTTTCCACCATTGTGTCAACATATCTGCCAATCGTTTCCATTGTGGTTTCTGCGGCCATGTTTGTAAGTGTGGGATGGAATGCTGTGGTGGGACTTGCGTGGACATCAAGGAAGACAGAAGCAACTGCGGTAAGTGCCATGGTGTGTGCCTCCCTGACGAGAACTGTGTTTTTGGCGTGTGGATATGACTAGAGGATGTCCTCTTGCTTGACATAATCTCCTCAATAACTGCACCGAAACAAGTATGTTGGTATCGGACTATTAATGTAGCAACCATACTAAATGATACTTATCGAAGCATGAGTGATCATCCACAAATATGGTAGTCTATCTTTATCTTCAAAAGTATGCATCTGTTTCATAAGAAACAGATCTAGCAAGTTAACCGTGTGAAATGAGTTATTTAGGTGGGAGGTAACCGTGCAATATTTTCCGGTAGGCGAGGCCTGTCATCATCTGCTGCTAGTGGCAGTACATGTTCAGACAGTTTTTTCACAGTATACAACTATGAGGACTAATGTTTATCCGGAAAAATCCTATTTTACTTGCATGTACTGTTCAAGTTTATTCAAGCCCCGTGTTGTGGCTTGCCTGCCTGGCACGAGAAAATCTGGATAGGGCCCTTGAGATTTCTCTTTTTCTTTGATTTTTAAAAATGGACAGTGTAAGATACAATAACTTGAACTTCTACAGTCGTGTGGAACGTAGTAATTCGACTCTTTCATATGGTAGAAGTAGGTTTTTGTAGCGGGGTTGATTCCGTGAGCGGCCCCCAAGTTTTCAGACCAAGACAGAATTTTTACTTGTTTAAATAACAATTAAGGCGAAGCATGGTGAGGAACGACGAATCTCTTTATGATAAAGAGATCAATTGTGCATGTTCATTATTACTGGTATTTCTTACAAACGATCGACTAATGTTGTATACGCTTCTTAATTTCTCGGTGTAAATGTTATATAGTTAGTTCTTATTCTTGAGAGACTACAAGTGTAATTGGAGCATCCGTGCGTTTTACCATCAAGTTTATATTGCTATTTCTTACCATAAACTTGCATAAGTTTGACATCTGCTACTTCTGACCAGATTTCGGACAAAAAAAAACTCGTCAAAATTGTGACGTGGCTCATTTTTGGGGTACATTTTCTGGCGAATCATTCTTTTATTTTTTTTTCTCTCTTTCTGATCCAGCACTGCTTCTCTCTCGATCACACGCCCATCGCCATCTCCATTGCCAACCACTCGCTCCGATCTCGTACCCCCTAGTCCTCTCGTCCTACAGCTCCAAGTTCGCTAGTACTGTTGTCCACTGTGAACTGGTCTTCCTCAATCTCAGATCCTGCCCCATCCCTCAGGACTATTCCATCCTCACCAGCGCTGCCATGAACAGCATACTAGTTGATAGATTGGTCTGTGTCACGTGGTGTGGTGAATGGCAATTGAAGAATGTGTGGTGTATGGTGTATGGTGGTTTGTGCGGCAGCGTATGGCATGGTGTGGTGATTTGCGCGGTGGTTTGGGGGTGGTGCAGGAGGTAAGGGGGTGGGGATTGTAGATTGATTATGATGGTGGTGGCTCACGAATGATGGTGGTGGGTTTGCTGAATGATGGTGGTGGGTTTGCTGGCAATTAGCAATCGTGGTGGTTGTGGGTAAATTGGTCGCCGGAATCGGTGTGGTGGGGAGAGAGGTGGTGCCGTGGAGGGGGGGTGCCGATCGTGACGTGACTAAAAGTGGAAGATGGATTGTCAAAAATGCCCTCCCAAAGTTGAGTCAAATCACCTTTCCGACAAGTTCTTTTTCCGTAAAATGGTCGGGGGTGTTAGATGTCGCACTTATGCAAATTTATGGTACTAGACAGCTAAAATAAACTTCATGTTGCAGTCCATGTGGGGGTTCCTCGCGTGATTAAGCAGCAGATCCTTGAATATTTAGGTCGGCGCAAAAGAAGAGTGGGGAAGGAGAGGAGAGAGGAGTTCAGGCGTACAAAATGGGCAAGGGAGCACCTATTGATTCTTGTCCAAGTCCTGGCTATCAAGTACCGTCACGCTGCACCCAACGGTTCAGCTCTTTCGAGGAGATCAAACGTTTCAGGTGCAAATGTTCACTTCGTAGAAGAATTCAAAACCTATGCAGAGTCATGTGAAGACAAACTTGTGACTTACAAAACAAACTACTCATATATTCAGAGAACAACGATAATTAGAGCAATCCCTGATTCACCACAAACCATGTAACATTACAAATACAGGAACTCTTCTAGAAAGCAAGATGAATGAAAAAATATGGTGAGCTTGCCTCTTCATTTTCCAATTGTTGACACAGACCAGACACAAAGAGGGAAGAAAACAAATAAAAAAATAGGAAGTACAAGAAGCATATTCTGCAATACTATTATCAGAAGCCTTCCCGAATACAAATCGTATAAGCTCTCCAACAATCCATTTTCTAGACTCAGATCAGAAGCATTTCCTGTGAACGATTGATGGCCCGGACTCGTCATACTCTGCTTTTGCAATCCACATCTGCACTCAGAACAAAGAATGGCACCAGTTATTGTTAAGGGAATTGAGCATTAAGTTATTGTAGGCCAATATTCTAGTCTACTTTAATAGTTCCAAATATCATGGATAAACAACAGAAGCATGTAATGCAACTAGAAATTGATCCTTATGATCGAGTTATATACTTTATAACATAGGCCTGGATGTAAAAATTTCGTCAGTGTACCTGCTGGAATGTGCTGAGGGATGCCAAAATGGAACCTCCAATCCACACACTGTACTTCCTCTCGGGTGGGGCGACCACCTTAATCTTCATGCTACTAGGGGCTAATGCAGTGATCTCTTTACTCATCCTGTCAGCAATGCCCGGGAACATGGTTGAACCACCACTGAGGACAATGTTTCCATAAAGATCTTTCCTAATGTCGACGTCACACTTCATGATAGAGTTATATGTTGTTTCATGAATGCCGGAAGATTCCATCCCGATCATTGACGGCTGGAAGAGGACTTCTGGACAGCGGAATCGCTCAGCGCCAATAGTGATCACCTGTCCGTCAGGGAGCTCGTAGCTCTTCTCCACAGCTGAGCTAGTTTTTGCTGTTTCTAGCTCTTGTTCATAGTCGAGAGCAATGTAGGCTAGTTTCTCTTTCATGTCCCTCACTATTTCACGCTCAGCAGTGGTGGTGAAAGAATAACCACGTTCAGTTAATATCTTCATGAGGGCATCTGTAAGATCACGCCCTGCCAGGTCGAGACGCAGGATTGCATGTGGGAGGGCATAGCCTTCATAGATGGGAACTGTATGGCTGACACCATCTCCAGAGTCCAGAACAATTCCTAAATAAAAAGAAGCAACTACCATTACTATGCAGATAAAGAAGGGGAACATAGATGCCAAAAAAAAGCAATTCCTCCGAACCATCTTTGTTTATCATTTCCTTGAGTACATCTTATTACGGGCACCACAGACTGAAATCCTTTGCGTGCATGACCGAGTTATTGGCAGTATTCTGCTGGCTCCTTCAAACTAATAGTGATAAATCATGAACGCTTTTTAGATATAATTTTTCTTCTCTTCTTTTAAATAGAGAAACATGAGACAGGTACCATTTTATACATTTGACAAGTTAATACCCAAGAATAGAGAAACAGCACAAGGACAGCGTATTTAGTTTATATGTGACCAGAAATTTGACTTTGGGAAGTGGGACGATTTCATGAATTCTGTTTCTCCTCAAATATTTCACAAGTATGCTATAGGTTCAGTGGTTGTTTTTGTGTCAATATTGTAGCTTGTGCTTTTAATTAGCAAATGAAATGGACGGGAGGACATCTCCATATTTTACATCTTATATGTTACTACTACTACTTAACTTCTTCTCTTTATGGCGCAATTTTTAGTCCAAACTCTGAAGAGACATTGAAGAAAGACACCTGGGTGAGAATTGCTTACCAGTTGTACGACCGCTGGCATATAGGGAAAGGACAGCCTGGATGGCAACATACATGGCCGGAGTGTTGAAGGTTTCAAACATAATCTGAGTCATCTTCTCACGATTGGCCTTGGGGTTAAGAGGAGCTTCTGTGAGGAGAACTGGATGCTCTTCTGGAGCCACGCGGAGCTCGTTGTAGAAAGTGTGATGCCAAATCTTTTCCATGTCATCCCAATTGCTGACGATTCCATGTTCAATTGGGTATTTCAGGGTCAAAATACCTCTCTTAGATTGAGCCTCATCCCCAACATAAGCGTCTTTTTGGCCCATACCAACCATCACACCAGTGTGACGAGGGCGTCCCACAATGCTAGGGAAGACAGCCCTTGGAGCATCATCTCCAGCAAACCCTGCCTGAAAAAATTGGAGATCAATTTAGACAGAAAGCATCTAGGTTCCAGGTTACGAGTAAGGTAAATGAAAACCTACCATATACCAAGTCAGGAGAAAAACTTATATAATCAAATGGAATCACCATTTATAAAAATTAAAATTGCCATTGTTCCGAGATATTGGAAGCTGGATTGTTACCTTGACCATTCCTGTCCCATTGTCACATACGAGAGGTTGAATATCCTCTGCTTCTGCCATTTCCTAATTTGTGCTGGAGAAAAACACCATTACCATTAAAAAGTGCAGATGACACCGCCTAATCATGGATGTACCAGGCATCTACTTTTACATTATCTAAACAAGAACATGATCTTGCAGCTTTCAGGATTTCTTAGCAGGACTCTGTTGTTTGCTGTTAAAGACAACATGATTTATCTCTGAAAACACATTTCATTGATTGATTACGTTAGACAATCCAGCTTTCTGTTGCATATTGCCATACATCTAATATTGAGGATATTACTTAATGTTTGTGTTGTGCACCTTTACAATGCTAAGCAACATGTTAGAATCTAAAAAGGAATCTGATATACAATCTTCCCCAAAAATATAGTATACGCAGACTACATTGTTACACGGGATCCTAGACATATATGCAACAGATGCTTACATCTATATACCAAGTATGCAAGATGGAACATTGTGCTGGAAAACAAGATGAACGATTTGCAATGCCTTGAACACAATTCAAAAACGGATTCTCAAAACATGAGCTGAAACAAATACAAATTGGTCCACTTTCGATCATAATCACCTTCAAACCAAGTAGATTTATTCCTAGTACGATAGCCCATAATAAAGATTTATATTTCCCATACATGTAGAAGGTAGACAATCCATGCCCACACAAGATCAAACCAAGTTTTAATTTTTCTTAAAAAAAATGATAAATCTAGGTAAACAAAAGAAATGGTGCAATACCATATAGTACTATACAATAACCAATCAAACATGCATTGATGCATACATAGCCCTTAAAATTCCATATTTTTCACCCATTTAAGGAAACCCATAAACAGATCCACCGAATTTGGCTAAATAAAGACAATGGATGAATCTCATCGATAAAGAAAAACCAAATTGCCCAAACGAAAAATCGAAGGTGCAAAACATACATTGAGAATGATGCATACCACATTCTGCACATACTACATTTCAAGAAACATGACAAGAAGGTCGATTATGAATGTGACTGTGTGCGCTTGCGCGGGACATAAATACATATAAACCCCTAAAACTGCCATGTTCGACACACCCATTTGAAGGAACCCATTAAGAGACCCATGGAATCCGGTTCAGTTAAGCCTTAAACGGATGAATCTCGTCAAGAAAAGGAAAACCCACTTGCCCAGACGAAATATCAAATGTGTGGAATCATACATTCAATACAATTGATCTTCCAAACCAAATTCGGAAATTTCTACACATGGTTTGATGGAAAATGAAGGACAAAATCATACCTTTCGAGACCTTGGTAGATGGTGACTTCTCTGTCAATGGCTTTTCGTGAGCCTGAGCTTTGCTGCCCCGCCTTGATGGTTCAAAGGAAACGGATAACGAGGTAGGAATGAGAAGGAAACTGAGAGCCTCAGGATGAAATTGAGCTTTGAAAATGAACCTCAAAATAGCATGGCGTTCTCTTTAGAGAGGATCCTCTGGCCGTTGGTTATGAATGCATCACGTCTGTGGACCCCTTGACTCGTCATGTTGATGGTGGATATAGCTGGCTCACAGTTTCTTTTAATTTTGCTGCGAGGACTAATCTACCCATACCTTTTTTAGATAATCACCTGAAATTTCTTTCATTTACGACGCGTTATTTTCATAAATAAAACTCTTAAAATAGCAGAGAATTTATATTGATTTATACAAGAAGTTGCGTACTGTGTTGCTTCAAATTGATAAGAATATTGTATCATTGATTACATTGACATGGGAGAAAAAATCAGACCCGACATTCCTTCCAAGAAGATAATACGTACTAGCTAATTTAGATGAACACCTCGGACTTCTCCATAGTAGCTCTGTTAGTGAATTGTGTGACAAATATTTTTTTTTGATAGTTAACTTTAGCTAGATACTCTGAACAAATTGTAGTGCGCTCTTGCTTTTCTAGCAAAAGGAAAACTAATGATATTTTAATGTGTTTCGTTCTCTATTGTCAACTTTGCATGATCACAGTAGCGTATTTTCTATATGGTAAAACGAGAATCAGATTACGACCGTTGCACATTTAACACGTTTTCTCAAACGCATTTTGTAAAACTTAATAATTTATCTGTGAGATAAAATTATAGTCGCTGAAGTATCTCTTAGCACTAAAATTATTATCGAAAATACTTTGTCCAACACACTTACATAATATTTATACTCAATATGATACCAAAAGCTGCATGGTATCCAAGGATTATAAAACAAAAGATACTAAAAAATTGAGCATAAAAGGTCCAACTTTAGGGATTTTGTGGGATATAAGTGGCAAAGTAGGGGCAAACTCGTCATGCCACAAAAAGCCCCCAATTCATAAAGCGATTGCCAACTTCCAGATTCTCTCCTTTTTTGCTTTTTCCAGTCCTGAGTGGGTTGGGCGCGTGAAATAATGATACTGCGTGTGGGGTACGATGTAAGGAAGTGTGGGGCCCACTGGCCACTGCCAGCTCAGCGCTCCGCCCCTTCCACTTCCCACCAGCAGTTTGGAGATCATGTCGCCATGCCTCGTTCACGTGCGGTAATTGTCCGCTGACACGTGGCGGTTACGCCCCCTCCCCCTCGGCGCCTGAACCGGGTCTCCGGCTGTTATAGAGAACCGGTCAAAGCTGATGCCCTTGGTGGCGGTTGGGGCCATGACCCAATAGTGTAACGTGCCGGGCATTTCTACAAACAAGCGCTTCGTATCGCTCACGCAAATATTATTTGAATAAATTTTGGCTAATCTGTGTATTGTTAGAATCTAATTATAATTTTATATATAGTGATAAATAATATCGCTAAATGTTGTTAGTCACTTTTTTCTAACACTTTTCGTAATAATTTTTAGCAGTATCTTTTTTAAGTTACTAAATAAAAGTCACTGAAAATATTTAGCGTCTATTACTATATTAAGGGGTAAAAGGAAGATTTCTTCAACTCGAGTAGTAGTAAAAAAAAATTCATATTAATTTATGTTATAGAACAATTATTCATTCATTTTATCTTATCGGCTCACCGCTTCTGGGTCTAATGGTCCTAAATTATCAAGAAAGAAACATTGTGCCTGCTATCACGGTTCTAGGAAGATACATGCAGCTCGTTATAATGTAACTACTTATTTTTAGTGACATGGGTATAATGATGTTAAAAAAGTACACTAAGAATTGTGAATGAAAGTGTTAGCAAAAAAATTACTAAAAATATTTAGCGATTATAAATTATCGCTAGATTAGAGATTGTAGGTATCTTTCAGCAATCCGAATAGCAGTAAAAAAAATTCCTGTCAAGAATAATGGCTGGAATAGTGCAATATTTGTCGCACACTGTGCTATTTGTTAATGAACAGTTGCCGTTAGATTACAAAATAATGACTGAATGCAACTTTGTTTTTCACATATGGCACGTTAGGACGAGGAATGGACAATATATGGCATGTTAGGATGCTCATTCCAGAATTTATACTTCTAAAATGCACATACAATATGCCATGACTCACCGTAAACTAAGTGCAGAAAGTTATATTCCGAATTCTTGAAATGCTTTTTCTTAGGCGTAAGTTGGGATCTAGATTGGTACTTAACCACTACTCTAGCACAAGATGCAGAAATGATAAACATGAATTATCCAACTAATTTAGTAGTTCTAAGTGAGAGAAAAGGGCGCATGACTATCTTCTGATCTTACTATTTTTTTGCAATATGCTAGCTATAAGGTGTCGTAGAGTTAGATAGGAGAGTAGATCTTTGTCCAAATGTGTTTGTGGCCTTGGGCAGGGTCTTGTGATATCTCATTTCACTTGATGTTTTGTCACCTAAGAAGCACTTATGCAGTACTTAGGGTGAAGCACCGGCACCCAATAGGCGTCTGTGCGTAACCAACATTTTTAATTTATTTTTTTAATGCCTTAAATATAGGATGCAGCTTGGGTGCGTATCAAATATGTGAAAATACTATTGTCGCGCAGATCTGTGACAATCGGCGACCACCGAAAATTTTGACGGCCACCAGCGAGCACCAACAAGGAATTTGAGAAGAGAGAGGAGACTGAAGAGAAGGAATAGAAGCAGAAGAAGGAGAAGGACTTACTAGCGACGACGTGCTGCGTGCCGCTGCTTCAAGAGAAGAAGAAGAAGAATAACAAGGAGAGTCGATGTTATCTATGCTGGAATGGCTTTTGACTTTTTGACAGCTAGCATCACAAGTTTGTTATTTTATTTAAGTACCCTACTGTTAAGTTATTGCATAAACCAACCACAGTACTTCAAATGAATAAAAGTGATGCCACATAAAACTTCATTCTGTTCGGCTATACAAATTAAATATTTATAAAACAATCCATTAAACTTAATAAAATCTCACTAATTTGGTTAAAAGCCTTAAAATTTTGCGAAAGAACCATTAAACTTAAAAATTCACTATTTTGGTTGGAATATTAATGTATTTTTAGATATATCAAACACATATATTATGATTATTAAGATTAAACTGCTTAGAAATTCAATACTAAGTGAACATAATTAAAAAAATATATGTACAAAATTAGCTGTATCCCCACCGCACCGTATCCTAAAATTTTTAAAAAAGTCACGTGCTTCGTAGTTTGTGACTCTCGGGCTATATTTTATCGTGCACGTAGACTTTAAGCAGACGACATTATACCTTTTTTTTTTTACTTTTTGTAACTGTCGCGTCTTGTTTAAGGTATGTTAGTATTGTTTTACTAAACAATGAAGTCCATAACGTGAGTATAAAACAACACTCAATTACTTTTCATTCACTCTCTGGTGGGAGCAGGCCGTAACAACTTTAACGATGCTTTTTGAGTCGTTAAAAGCTTATTTTCAATATTGCTAGATGTAGAGACAGATTTTTCGCTGCCAAACACTTTCAGCAACGCTTTTTTGAAACCTCTGCACTGACGATTGCACACTTATTTGGGTCTTGACTTGAAGAAATTTATTCCCAAGTTTGAAGAGACCTTCAATCTTTCCAACTATTTATGAGATGGATTAAATATCAATTGAGTTTCATGTCCAGATTGTCTAATAGTCCCAACGCTTTGCAATCCCTCCTAAGGGTCAAAGCTAGGTAGCCTTAACCAACATTTTCATAGTCAAGGCCAACTGCCGTGTAACACTCCTAAGGCTCAAAGCTTGGTAGCCTTAACCAACATTTTTATAGTCAAGGCCAACTGACATGTAACACTGTCAAAGCTTCTTTCACTGTGCTCTCTGAAAGCTTAACCTTTAAGGATGTTTTGGTGCCCAAATTAATCAAACTTCAAAGCTAATTTTCTCTTGACTATAGATAATTGATTCCTTGTGTTTTCCTCAAGCATTGTTCCTTTGCATTGTGAAACTTTTTTAAAAGAGTAAAGGATAATGCAACGAAATCCTTAGTAAACTTTCACAGAGTTTTTTGCATCTTCTGCAACACGTTAACGAAGGTGGATACTCAAACGCAAGTGTGAGGCCAAGGCCTGTTCCAATGCAAATTTCAACACTCTTCAAGAGAATCTCTTAATCGAGTGCATCATGCAAGTAGCTTTTGGTTATGGCTTTCAAACTTTTAGGTTCAATATCATTTTTGCTTATGTGCCTCATGCATTACTATCATGTTGTTTATGCGCATATGCATTTGATTCTATGGAAGGTAATCTTAAACGGATGTAATTGAACAAATGAAGATCCTTAAATTACCTCTTCAATAAAGAAAAGAAAAGGTATTAGTTGCCCAAGAATGCATAAAAGATCAATAAAGCCTCATATGCTAAGTCAAGTGAATCCTTCTTGGAGTGGTCACCGCTTTGCCTCTTTGTAACATCCCAGAAATTTGAAACTTTAACACCCGGACTTTTTCGCAGCGTTATCACCCCGAACTCCCAAAGCGTTACAACAATCACTACTTAAGAATATAAAAACCTCGATTTCAAATAACTAACTATGAAAAACTAGCTAGAGCTTCTAATCATTACAATTCCTCAAATCAATTTAAATCTAACCAACAAGGTAGAGAAGTTTACCCGCGCTGGAGTCTTAATGATCAATACTAAAAATTCAATTCAATTCCTTACGCTCTCTCGGATTTAATCTACACTCAGGTAACCTAGTGCTGCTTATCACCTGCGGAAAGGAAGTCAAAGGAGAGTGAGCTTTCGAAAGCCCAGTAAGGTTGATCAAGGATTTAAAAAAAAAATAACAAAACGGTTCGGACAATTTTACATATAAACCAAATAACAACTTTTAAAACAGAGAAATAGAACGATTCAAACGATTTTTCTATATACAATCAAATGATAATTTTAAAAGGGTTTTCAAAGAAAACCACAATATTTCAATATAAACATAGGGATGAGTATCAACTTAATCCCTTAAATCAATAATCATTTCAAAACACTTCAAGCACAACAAGACATAAATAGATAGCATTGAACATGAGTAGTACGTTGTAGCAAAGTCACCCCGGCAGTGCTCGATATGCTTTACATATGCATATGTACACTGACTAGTCCATCTAGTTTAACCCAACTAACAGACCATCCTTATAACTCCCTTGTTTACTAACTCATGTCAACATTCAAGGAATTTAAACACAACTCAAAATATTTTATAATGAGTGAATCAAATAAACAGATGAGAATAACGAATTTCAAACAAATCGCTATCAGACTCGAATTGGGTTTCAAGGACAGTTTCAAAATATCTTTTTATATCAAACAAAAAATTGAATCAATGTAATTCATAAAACTGTCATAATAAAACATATAAAATCGGAACAATGCAATGGGGTTCAGATATAATTCCTTATCTCGATCCAAGTTAAGTAATGCTACGCAACCTCGATTAAAAATTCCTTACCTAGATTGGCAAATCCATATAGTAGAACACAATCTATGTTACTATACTATAAACCTAATATCAACTACCCAAATGGTACTTGCCTCTAATCCCGGAATCACACAGCTCAAAGCGGGTCCTACACACGGCCAACCTAACCGAAAATCATGTATTCTCCTTAATGTGTAACGATACTTTAAAATTTAAAATAAATTACAAAAAAACACGTTTATAGCTTAAAACATTAATACAAGTCAAAATATGAATTTTCTGAATTAAAAATAATTTCTTTAAATACACTAAAAACCCATAAATAGCCATAATTGTATCTAGCTAAAAATAAAGTCCCATAATTTTTATAAGAATCTTAAAAATATATAGAAATTAAAATTAGAATTTAAAAGATATCAAAACTATTTTTAAATATTTTCTTTTGCTAAAATCAATGCGGCACGGAAATGATAGCAAATTAACTCTAAAAATTATCAAACTTAAACCAGGACTTAATTATACTATAAACACATTAGTATATTATTTTTAGAATATTTTCATGAGTTTAAGGGCTCCAAAGGTATTTTACAAATCTGAAAACACAAAAAATACTAAATATTAATACAATTTCAGAAAATTATGAATTTTTGCCAGAAATTCTAACTTAGTCTAAAGTATCACACTATAAAATTTTATGCATTAACAATTACTGTATGTTACCGAATGCTCGTGCCATACTTAACGGTAACTCAATATTAGATCCGCACTTCTCTTCTTCTCACAGTCCAAAACCCAACACTCTGTTCACGGGTATCCCTTCACTCTCTTACACACTCAGTTACGCACACACGTATACACATTACACTACACTGCATATCCCTTCCACTCTGTTTATCATATTTAAACACACACGCGCGCGCGCGCACCCCACTTACACAGCTGCATACATTAACACATTCCCTATACACACACCTTACAACACATGCAATTACACAAAGCTTTGACCATTCTTCACAAGCAGTAGCTCTCTTTCTTGGATAACACACACACCCCTTTTACACACACAATACCCACACACATAAAACACACACACACACACACACACAAACTCACGCACCCATTAAACACCACCCACACTCCACAGTCACACACATTCAACCCACACATATTCCCTCACGGCAGTGGGTCTTTCTCTTTGTCTCTTCTCTTTTCTTCAACACATCATACACACTCTTATATATACACCTACACAACACATCTACACACACTCATACACACACACACACACATACACACACACATGCACATACACAGAGGCACGCAGCACACAACACATTCCTCCTCACGACTGAGATTTCAGACCCTCATTACCTCACACACTCACACATACAGTTTACACCCATTCAAGCACACAAACACACCCACTTTCTACACACCTTACGCACACACACAATTATACACATAATAACGCACACAACACCCACAAAGCACGGACAAGGCTGTCTCAAGGTAGCCTCAACTGCACACTCACAGCACAATAATATACACTCTCACCCACGCACATAACACACACACGATGCCTCCTTGGCGGTTCATGTACACACAAATCACACTCACACAATACATACGGCTGCCCCCCATCAACCCCTCTTCTTCTCTCATAAACACCCATGAAGTCACACACTAATGCACTCCCCCTTCAACCATCTCACAGCAACTTACCTGTGAACTCACTGCCAGCTTTTACTCCTCACACGACAAACACAACAGACACTGAAACACGATCATTCTTAGCACCGTCTACACCCACTACCCCACAGTAGTGGGATTTTTTTCTCATCCAAACCACATCGCCTTCGCCAACGGTGACTGTTACTCTCTCTCTCTCTCTCTCTCTCTCTCTCTCTCTCTCTCTCTCTTTTTATACCACCCACAGTCCCTCACAGCCATTTTCTCTTTTTAATTTCTGCAGTCTCTCATGGCTGCTTACCCTTTGTCTCACGGTAGCCTCACCCATGGACTCCCTATTTACAGATCTTCATAAAACCGAGACCCATTTATATGTATATCATAGCCACTTATATATGTATATATAACCATCACATATATCAATTTAAGGTTTACCCTTACACCCATTGATACTGTAACATCCCGAAATTTTTCGAAAGGTTAGACAATCAATCGATCAATCACTAAACAATATTATTCTCAAAACTTAACTAAATAATGCCATCAATCTGTCAGAACAACTAAAACATCGAAAAGACAATACTATAAATGTATTGTTATAATTGGAACATCAATTCTGAGTCAAAAGTTTTAAATAACAGTAACAACCCACGCAGGGGTTCTAATGACCAGAACTAAAACTTAAAATCCTCTTTGTTCGCTTGGCTCTAATCCATACTCAGTGCGGTCTATTGTCGATTATTACCTGCGGAGAGGAAGTAAAAAGGGGAGTGAGCTTTTGAAAGCTCAGTAAGGTCGCTCAAAAGAAAAAGTTACGAAACAATTTACAAATGCAATCCAATGATCATCTTTTCAAGAGTTTCAAAAGAATCATACTAGTTCTATCAATTATCAATAAAATTTTCAGATACGATGCAAACAATCACAGATAATATTGAACATGAGCAATTGTAAAGCCACACAGGCAGTGCAGGGAAATCACTTAGCAAAGCCACAAAGGCGATGCTCACTAACACTTTCCACCGGCTAGTCTGTCAAGGTACTAGCTCACACCAATACACCGGCTAGTCTGTCAAGGTACTAGCCCACACCAATACACCTGCTAGTCCGTCAAGGTACTAGTCCATACCAATATTCTCCAACATACACCAACTCCCGCCAAACACACCGATTCCAAACACACCGATGCACAATCACATGTTAATATACAGAATGATAACAATTCAATAATGCAACATATTAATCAAGGCTCAATAGACAATAATTACTGAGCACCAATAAGAGTTTCAATAACGTTTTAAGGCTCAATGAAAGGTTTTTCAGGCAAGCAATGTGACTTTATCAACGTAATAGAGTCCAAACGAATAATGATAACAAATCAGAATAACATATGAAATCAAACAAGAGGAGTTTGGTTCGGATGAAAATCCCTTACCTTAGTCCAAGCTATGCACTACTCAACGGCCTCGATCCAAAATCCTTTGAATTAACCAAAAAAGTAAATTCGATCGCCAAAAAATCTTGCCAAACAATTCTTCCTCCGTCTCCTTCCTCTTTCTCTCTCTACCGTATATGTATATCAAGAGAAGAAGGAGAGCATTGACGGCTGCTCTCTCTCTCTAGGTCACGTATCTGATGAGAAGGTATGAAGGTGTATCCGGCTTACCTTATAATAGTGTATATATACGCATAGATATAATAACCCTAAATTTGAAAAATTACAAAAACTCCCTATTCCTTCATTTTGTCGCTAAATTTTCATACCCGAACTTTATTATCACGAAATGGTCCAAAATTAAACGTTTTCAACAATTTACACGCTAGGAAAATTATTAACCGGCTATTACGCTATCTCATTTCACAAATCGTCGCTAATAGTTGTGCTGATACAAAAAGAAATTATATATTGATGCTTAATCTCACGTATAAAAGTCGTCGCTTAAATTAAACTAACCGGCTAGCATTACCATGGTTCAGGGTGTTACAGATACCCTGCAACTTATGACTACAATCCCAGCCCTTATCCCCATTAAATCACTGAGTAACTAAAGAAAAAATAAAGGTTAAGAACTTACCGAAAACCTCCTCGCACTTGCTAGAATTTTCTTCGATTCCTTCCCTTGTTCACTCTCTCTTTGTAGCTCTCTGTATCTCCCTTTCTCTCTCAAAATGTATTCAGACGGAGGAGATAATGTAGGCTTGGACGGCTGCTCAACAAGCTATGTATTTATATATAAAACCCTAAAAGAAATATTTACCAACCCCCCCCCCCCCCCAAGTTTCCTTAGTCATTTTAAAGTTTACCAGAAATTTTTTTTTATCATTACGAAATGGCCCAAATTAGTTATTCGCGATAGATTAATGTACTAGTAAATATTTAACGGGTCGTTAGATAACCCCGCTGCACTAATCATCGCTAAAAGTTGCTAAATAATAATATCGGTAGTAACTAAAAAATATTGATGCTAAAAATTTATTCGCTGCTTTTTAAATAAATTCGTTAAGAATATCGGGGTGTTACACTCTTAATCCTCGTTCTTACTT
This sequence comes from Escallonia herrerae, assembly GCA_033070095.1. NCBI lineage: Eukaryota > Viridiplantae > Streptophyta > Magnoliopsida > Escalloniales > Escalloniaceae > Escallonia > Escallonia herrerae. The sequence goes on from JAVXUP010001576.1 coordinate 74,631, forward strand.
CCACTTCACTCTGCACTTCCACGGTCATACTATCAAGTCGGTGTTAACTTTGCCACTCTTACGCTCTAACTTTCAAGCTCACTCTCGCTCCCGCTCCATGAATCGCTAACTTAAGCTTATATGTAACTTTCCATATTCTTTGTTGTTTGAATCTACTCACCGTTCATGAATCTTATTCTAGCTCTAAGACCTAACAAATCTACTGTACATTTTGCACCCTTCAATCAATATGACCTAACGAATAATAATTCAAACAAAATATAATAAATCTACATAAGGCCCCAAGCCCAGATGGATGACTATAGATGTTTTTGCTTTACTTCAATCAGGCCGTAAGTTATTAGAAGCAAATAAAAACTTTTCTGATTCTTATCCCTAAGTGCACCTAATGAGTTGAGACCGATCTCCCTCTACAACACAATCTATAGGCAAAACCTCAGTGAATCGAATTAAACCTATCCTGAGCCATTTTATTTCAGAGTTTTAGAATGCCTTTGTTAGCATAGGACATTATAATGTAATCCAAGCCCCAGAGCTAACTAATAAACTTCGTCTAACCAAGCCGACCAAAATAGTTTTGGGCATCATTAAGATGGATATGAGTAAGGCGTATGATAAGTTAACTAGAGTTTCCTGGAGGTGGTCTTGAAAAGGGTTAACTTTCTAAAAATATCACAAGGCAGATTGTGCAATCATAACAACGGTCTCACATGAAATCAATAGTTTACCATCCTCTAGATAGCAGCCCTCCTATGGACTTAAAAAAGGACATGTCTCCCTAACTATTCATCCTGTGTGCTGAGGTTCTTTCGACAATCTTAGTAAATGCCCAAAGAACAAGACTAATACCAATAATAAAAGCAGGAATCTATAGCCCACCAATTAATCATCTTATTTTTTTGCTGATGACGTGCTGGTTTTCACAAAAATCTTAAAAAGACCTACACCAATTTGAAGATGATTTTGCAAAACTACTACATCAAATCTGGCAGCAAGTAAATTAAAGCAAATCAACGATCTCGACCAACCCAAATATCAACTGGGATGAGGCACAAGCAATGGCACATGTATTGGGTTTTCAGCAATCTGATAATTTTGGCAAATTTCTGGTGGGTACACTCGATATCATAACAAACTAGGTACATTCTTTTGTAAACTCATCGATAAAACGTGAAGGTGATGTGTAAGTTGGAAAGGTGTCCTTTTCAGTAGAGTTGTATGAGTTAACCTTATTAAATATGTCTTATCATCACTCCCAGTTTATCACATATAGGTATGTTTATTTCCAACACACACACACACACACACGTGTATATATATATATATATATATATATATATATAAGTCAAACAATAAACTCTATATTTGTGAAGTTTTGGTGGTCAAGAGAAATAAACCGCCAAAGTATACATTGGATAAATTGGCACGCGTTATGCGGCCCAAAGGAGATACTCGCCTATTCAATCTTACAGGCAAAATTTAGCTTGAGAATCGTGATGGAGCCAGACACCTTGCTATCCAAAGTTTTAAGTGGTAAATACTGTGCTTGGTCGACTCACTTGTCGGACCTAGAATCAAACAAGCTCCCTTTCACAAGTTTATGACCTCATACATAAGGAATAATGGATGAGATAAGAATTTGATTGCAACTTTACTTATGGTGGAGACTTATCCAAGAAATCATAGCTATTCATATCTCAGAACATTGACTTTTAGATACATATAAGTTTGGCCAACCTTGGAGAATTCCTATTGCTACTGCATATAAATGTTATACTCAAAGCGAAATTGTGACATCAAAACTAAAACTAGTTCCCTGAAACACCTATAACATCTACCTTGCTATACGGAATATCATATGGGCATTTCTAGTTCCCCTCAATTCCTTTCTTCATTTGGCAAATGTTGTGGGACCGCCTTGCTCTACATAGCAACTTCAAAAATAAAAACATCACCTCCTTAGTCATATGCACATTATGCCTCATGCAAACTGAATCCATTGACTTTTTATTCATTAATTATCCATGTGTTAGGCTTGTTCTCTCACGCTCGAACCTGGGGCAGACATTCACATACTATTACAAATTATTCCTACTTATGAGAAATATAACACCTAAAGCATTTTACCAAAAATATAACTTGAAAGAGGTAATCAAAGCTCTAAATTACATCTCAAATCAAAGCCCTCTCATTCATCAACAATGTCTAGTAATTGTAGCGAAAATGTGACAACATACTTCCCAAAAACTAGGGTTCCCCAAAAGCTACTTATCAAAATGTTTACAAAGCTCTTATTCTCAAATCATGAGAAATAGTTATGAAATAAAATACATCTCCAAGCTCATATATATAGTTATTAACTCCTTTAGGTTGTCTTGACTTAATTACCTGACATGGAAGGAGAAGGAAGGGTGACTATAAAGCTCAACAAAGATCACACCCACGTGCTTAGAGAATACAATGCAGGTATCCAATAACATAACGGAGCCAAACAAAATATATGAAATCAAAAGTTGCAAAGACGATAAATCATCTTCGCGTGACAAATAATGTCATTTTGGGACGTTAACTATCAAAGATTAAATCAAAGTTAAAGGAATATATTCGAAACTGGAACAAGGAGATGATGAAATTGTCAAGGACTATGAGGCCGGATTTATCAAGTTGTCGAGGTTTGCAATACATGTTATGAATACTAAGGGGATAGGTGTAACCGGTAGATATTGTCATTTTATGTGATGTCATCACGTTAACCTAGTGTTAGTGCCTAGGCTCATACATGCGTCTCGCCTAGGGCTAGGTGCCACCCCTTCGAAAAGGTACGCTCTTAGGCGCCCAGGCGGTGTAATATCCCAAACTCCGGGTGTAATACCCCGAACCAATGGTTCGTCAGTCATTATTACTTAGCGGTGATTGTTGTAAGTAAGATGAATTTAGATCTTTAGTGAAGACCTTAAGAGCAGGTATAAATTAGATCTTTATTGTTAATTATTGTGAACAATATTATTTGTTGCATTTAGAAACATATTTTAATACTATGATAAGCAATAAATGATGAAGTTTGTACAATAGAAAAATTCGTGGAAGTGAGCGGTTTGCAATTTATAACTGACGAAATTGTGCCGTTATAATATTATATGGTCTCGCGTTAAATAATTATACATATTAAAGAGTAAAAAGCAAAATGGGAAACAACAAAAAAGAAAGAAAAAAAAGAAAAGAGAAAAGAGAAAGAGAGAAGGCAGCCGGCCCTAGAACGGGTGGAGCCTCTGGGCAGCCCCATAGCCGGCAACTCGCGGTCGCCGGCGGCCAACTCCGGTTGCGTCCATCGAACGCCGCTACTCAGCACCTCCGCGACCCACTAGAAACTTCGATCAACCGCCACCATCAAGCCGTTGAGGATCGCCATCACCGGCACCATCTCCGGTCTCTTCAACTCCCGGCCACATGCGCTGTCGGTGGCAGCCCCATCGCCGGCCAACTCCTTTTCCAGATCACGGCAGCCCATCACAGGCGATGAACTCCAGCGCCGCCTATACCGCGCACCACACCACAACACCCCGTGACCACCGTGCCGTAGCTGAGGTGCCGCTGCCACCGCCTAGACGCCGTGTAATTGCTATCGCCGGCCACCCTTTTGATCTCCGACTAGCACCAGTGGCAACAGATTTGGACCACCGCTACGCTGTCGGAGTCATCGCGTCCTGCCACCGTCGCAATACCCATCACCGATGGTGAACACAGACCAAGGACAACTGTCGAATGGCCACGAACCACCACCGGCCAGTTGCCGGTTCTTTCTCTCCCACCGCCGACCAATCGTCCCACCCAATAGCTTCGCACTCTCCTTCCGTTCACCAACCAACCGTGACACTTCCTTCTCCGTCTGACCCTTGATGATCATGGCTGTCAAGCCAATTATTGTACATAGGTTGGGGCTGAATTATGTGAAATTGATTTTGGTTGTGTGCCTGTGTTGTTTGTTGGTGGCGGTGCAGTTGTTATCATTTAGCGGCACCGTTGGAAGTGAATGAATGAAATGAACTAGATGGTTATTTTGGGTGTACGGTGTGTGAGTTGAGGATGTATACAGGTGTGGTTGTTGTTGTTGTTGGATGTGCATGGGGATGCCGTGTGTGCGTGATGGATGTGAGGGTGTGGTGCGCGGCACATATTTGGTTTTTGTGAAATTGTTTGCGAAGTGGGGTTTGGTGGTGCCTTACAGTGATTGTAGTCGGGCTCTATATGTACAGTGGTGGGTGTACAGTGCAAGTGTTGAGGAATTCGTTGGATTTTTTTGGTGCAGTGCGGAGTGGAAGTGTTATGATGGTGTTTGCAGTGTTGGGATGGGTTAAATTGTGATAGTGTATGTGTGTGTGATGGTTGCGATAGAGGGTGTATGACTGTGTTTTGTGAGTGTGTTTGTGTAAACCAAGCGTGTTTTTATCTGGGTAAAAGTTACAGGGGTGTGGGTGAAATGAGTGTACAGGTGGGTATGTAGCGTTTGTGTGCATTATGCGTGACTTGTATTTGTAGCAGTATGTGAATATGTGATCTGAGTGTATGTTGGTGCCAGATGTATTGTAATGGTTGAAACTAGTGGTCATTGTGGCGAAATATCGGTTAGTAAGCAATGAGTTGAGACGACCGTTACCTGTAATGATGAACTAGTGGTTAGTTCGGCGCAAGGGTGTGCACGTAGTGGGTGTGCCTGCATGGTTGTATGTGCAGTTGTTATATGGAGGTGTGTGTGGCTGTGTGAATATTGTTGCGTGCCAGTGATTAAATGCCAAGAATGACATGGTGAACTGGGCACGATATTGGACGGGCATGTAAAGGTCAGGCAGTAGACAGCGGCATTGAATTTGCTTGAAGACATGTTCAACGGGTGTGTAAAGGCTAGACTATGATTACGGCATTTGAACTGTTGAGGAGATTTTTAAAAGGGATATGGTGTTGACCGATGACACTTTCAGGTTAAAGCATGTACATGGACATAAAGAGGGAAAGAATGGCATTGAAGGTTCTTTGAGCCGGAGGTAGCTGCACGATCGTCGCCCCAGAGTTTTTGATGTGAGGAAATATGTCAGTGTGACATGTAAGTGACCCTTTGATTCAACTAGTATTTTTATATGCAACGTATATGTTTATCTACTGTTAAAAAAGGTGTTGTTTATCAGCATTGGCCGTTTTAAGTATGTTTAGCCGCTCTGGCTTAATTTGTCGAAAAACTTTTCGTGATTTATTTCTCGTTAAAAATCGGACCAGCATGTAACTGATAGTTTGCTTAGAGAATGCAAATAAACTCAGATTTGAAATATTTTGGCATTTGACGTATTTGCGAATATTGAACATGATGAAAGCCATCGAAAATGGTTGTGTTTACAATGAACCAAAAGGTTGTCTGTTTGTTTATTCGATTGTTGTGCCCCATATCCACGGGGGAAAGTTGGATTTTGGGCCCTGGTCAACGGGGCTTGTACGTTGATGCACAGTACTGTGGCTGGTGGTGCGCCCTTGCGTCGACATGATTATTTTATCCCGGGTGTAGGAGGGATTTCGGGCCCTAGTCAGGGGGGCTCGTACGCTGACCGCAGCATATCGTTTGAGCTAATGTTGGGATTGAACTGGTTGTTATGAATTGTTGCGATAATCATTATATATTTCAGTTTTTGGTTTCATGTACTCTGTTTTGTTTTACCTGATGATTATCAATTCTATGATTTTTAAATATCTTAATGATGCTAGAATATAAAGTGAGTTATTTTCTGACATGTTATGGTCCACCTAGTTGAATCATTGGTTACTTACTGAGCACGTGGAAGCTCATCCCTTACTTATCATTTCAGGTTGAAAGTAAGGTGATGGTGAGGAGCATATGAGGAGAAAATTTGGTGCGGAGCTTCGGAGACTGCATGAAATGAGTCGCTAAATATTAGATTTTCTGTTTAGCTTTAGTTGTTGACAATCAGAGTTATGAAAAGTTTTAGCATAAGTGTTGTATTCAAATGAAAATATGAAAATGTAATTAAGGTTTGTAGAAGTTTTAATTTGCGCTGCAGCACATGTTGGTTTTAAGCAAGTAAGGCCTGGCAGAGCCCTCGGTTAGAGTCTATTGGGTCTGCGGCCGGTCACGTGCCTAGCTCGCGGGCCTGCCCGTGGGTTCGGGTCGTGACATCGGGAGCCGATTAAAAATTTTCATCCGTGACCCGAGAAATAAACGGGCGCTAATTTTGAGCAATATTCGGGTATTAGATGCTGGTGGAAGCTTAAAAATATTTTGGGGCAAAAAATGTAATTTTTGAAATTTTGGAGCATTTTCGTAATTTTGGAAAATTTTGGGGGTTAATTTGGAATTTTGAGGAAAATTATGGGAGTGCCACCTCATATTTAATCTAACATGACTAAGCTAAATTAAACAATTTAATATGAGATGGATAAGTGAGGATTTTCGGATGAAAAAAAAATAGAGAAAACAAAAGACGCAAACTTTCCCTTTCGGGAAAGTTTCGGCAGAAGAGAAATAGTGAAGAGAAACGAAAGAAATAGAGAAGAAGAACGGAAAAGGAGAAGAGAAACAGGAGGAAAAAAAAATAGAGCAAGAAGCAAAAAAAAAAAAATAAAGAGAGAGAGAGAATTTGAGTGTTCTTTTCAAGGTAATTTACTTTTCTCCCTTGTAAATTCTAGGGCTTAATTGCTTGGTTTTATTGTGTTCATAGGGTGCGTTAAGCATGATTGGCATGAGTGAGGTGAGTTTCTGGACAACTTGTTAAGCTGTTCGAGCATGGGGAAAAAGCCGGGGAACAAAGGTGTGTCGTGGTGACTGTGGATGGACTGTGTGTGGGGTATGCAAGAGCAGGTGTGAAGAACATAAAGTGTGTGTGTTTCAGTGAGTATTGTGTTTCTTTGTGTGTGTCGTGTGTGAGGGTGCCACGGATAAGTAGTTTTGTGAGTATGTTGGTGGAACCTTATATATATTAAGCTCACATATGGGTGGAATTAGGGGTATTTTAGTGTGTTGGGAAATGTATCAGTGTGTTTCAGTGTGTGCCGTGAGGGTGCGTAAGTGTGTGTTCTTGATCCGTGGGTGTTCATGCGTGTGTATGGTGGATGTATATAGGTTTTATTGTGTGGAGGATGAGTTACGATGAATTTGGGTTAGGTATAGATGTTAGAAAGTGGATTGGTGTGTGATTCTGGGGGTTGTATGTATGAAGTGGCTCTCGGCAGAAGGAAGAAGAGAGTGTGTGCAGCTGAGGTGCTTTAGTGTGTGTTTTAATCTAAATAGTAATTGTTCTTGTCACTAAAAAGGGAGTATTATTTAGGTAATTTTTCACAAATTTATAAAAATAGTTAAGGCTCAAATTGGACAAAACACCAAACTGTAACCCCTAATATTTTTACAAGAATTACACTCTGGAATTTTTCAGGAATTTTTGGGATCCTCAAAGAGCGCTAAATTGGGGTACCGATTAAAGAACTTTATCGATTTATTCAGCATATCAAACCAATTTATTTTAACCTAAATTTTTTTATAAAAACTCTATTTTACTGATATGATTCATATTCTAAAATTTTAGGCCATTCTGAGGCTGATAGGTATTTTTCACGAAACGGACCTTTTAGCGCTCAGTCCGGACACCGGTTCGGGATTTTCGGACGAAAATTTTATAAAATACTTTTTAGTCCAGAAATGATATCAAGATACTTAAAATAGCGATTTAAGATATTTTGAGATTTTTCAGTGCCGGAAACCCCCAGGGGTGTTTTGGTAATTTACCACCCCGAAGGGGTATTTTGGTAATTTTACCTATAAGAGGTATTTTGAAGTAAATTTACATACAGTAAGATTATTTTAGTGACTTTGCTTATGGAAAAGTCATTTTGAGAATTAAAGTGTAACGGGGGTGTTTTGGTAATTTGCCACCCCGAAGGGGTATTTTGGTAATTTGACCTAAGAAAGGTATTTTTACATAAATTTACATATGGAAAGTTTATTTCAGTGATTCTACTTATGGGAAGACCTTTTGGGTGATTTAAGTCCGAGAGGGGCATTTTGGTAATTTTACACCCTAGGGGCGTTTCGGTAATTTTACATACCCGGTGAGGGGAGGTTCATTTTGGGAGCATGTGTGAGTTCGTATTAAGTTATACTTTTGTTCTGTAGGCTGTATTCTAATGGTTCGATTATTTCGTTTAGGTTAAAGCTAAAGACTTCCGGTTAGGATAATTTAGCTGCGGATCCAGGTAAGGGATTCTATCTGAACCTTGGGTAAGGACTTTTGTCCGAACCCTTATTTGATTACTCGTAAGTACTCCTTTGATATATTTACGGCTAATGCCGAACTCTGAGTTATGTATTGATATCAGCATGTTCTTGCCCAGAAAACCCTAATGTTGAACCTGAATCGGTTATTTGAAAATCTTGTGATGCTCGCATGTTATTGCGTGCTGAGCAAATTTGATAATTGTCTGTATCCATTCTTTCAAATTGTTGTGATTATATTCGATAATTATTCGCAGTCGTTTTTGTTGTTTATCTGTGATTTTTCTTCTGAAATTCTGATTTCTTCTGAAAATCCCGAATGCTGACTTATGTCAGTATGATTATTGTTATGAGAACCCGAATTGATTTCGGGGATATGAGCTTATGTTAACGCTCATTGATATTGTTAATTTCTGTGTTGACCTGGGTACCTGTTTAGTGGGGAGGCGGTATAAGGCTGGTTGAATCCTGCATGAAACGCAGGCTAGTACCCAAGTGGACTAGTAATTATTTTAGTACATCATGCATGTGTACACTATATGAGCTTGCCATAATGGCATTGCAATCGCCCAGGATCAACATTGATTTTTGATTTTTTTTAGCTAGAATGATTTGTACTTGGGTTGAAAGCCCTTGACAAACATTCATTGTACTTAGCTAGAAGGATTTGTACTTGGGTTGAAATCCCTTGACAAGCCTTTATCGTATTATCTGATTTGATTTCTGCTTAGGTTAAAATCTCTCGGGAAATCTTGCTGTATTTTCGAAATGAATTTTTGCTCGGATTGAAATCCCTTGAGCAAGGGACATTTTCGTGGTACTTGGAAATGCGGACTTGAAAAGGATCTGTTATTGATCGTTTTGGATCTGTTCTGATTGTTAATATTTATTTTGGTATCTATTTCTGATGAACTTTGCTCAGTTTGGGTAATTATTGAATTTTGATCGTTCGAAGTGTCTTGAAAATCATCGTCGGTTGGATTTTTCGGAGTCGTGTTATAATCTCTTTTGTAGTCCTTGTACGACCTTACTGAGCTCTCAAAAGCTCACCCTTCGTTTGGCTCCCTTCTGCAGGTGATGATAAGCTGTAGCAGGTTCGGGAATGGTTTAGAGTCTGAGTGAGATTCCGATGAGCCCATCACCACGGTATAGTAAGACCCATGCGTGGGTCTGTACTGTTGATTCATCCTTTAGGGATTCAAGTTTGAAAAGAACATAGGTTTTAATGGTTTGAGTTCAAGGAGGTTTTGTTGTAAATCTTGTATTTTGGAGAATTCGAGTCGGTATCGGATTAGATGTTTTGAAGTATGTGGTTGTGTACAGGATTTGACAGGTTTGACGTGATCCGATAAGTTAACGACCCGGGAGTTCAGGGCGGCGGAGCTCCAGATTTTCGGGGGTGTTACAGGCGGTGGTGGAAGAGCAAAACAAAAAGCCCAAAAATTCTCAATTGTTGATTTTTGCATCGAGGCATCATCTCAACCCCTCATTGTTTTTTATTCTTTGTTTCATAACATAATAGATCAATATCTAAACCACAAAAAAAAGACCTAAAACTCCAAATCCCTAATCAATCGATTGTCGTATTGTTGTTCATTATGCTAGCATTCCCGTCTCCAATTGTTACTCTTTTTGTAAGTAAATCTACTCATTCACTTCACCTTGTAGACAAAGAAGATGAAATTGAGGAGGAATATCTACCAGAGTTGGAGCCTACGATTCCCTTTGAGGAAAACATTGTTGCCTTAACCTTCACAAATAATAAGGATGATGATGTCATATTCACTTAAGATTAACTACTTCTTATTGGATTTGAAATTTTTTTTAGTGCTCAAAATTTGTTAAATTGTCATGCTCTATTTTTACATGATTTTATTGGTTTAATGCACTAATATTTATTTATTTTTATTTTTGCGCCTCATTTTGGAAACGTGTGTGCCTGCGCATGTACCTTGCGCTTATTCTCCAGGGACCCTTTGTGCTTTAGGTGCGCCTGCGCCTTTAATAACTATGCATTAATCTAAGCACGTGTAAGTTCTAAAACATTAGTTCAATTCAAAATGATCAAATTAACAACAAAATATTTCAAAGGCATCAAAACTTTGAATTTAAAAAATGATTACTTTACGATTTTAGAAAATACTTGATTTTAGACTCAAATTGAAGAAGGCGAAGAGACGAATTTGACAAATCGATAGAGTCCAAGTTCGTGTAAGTACAAAATTATGAGAAAACTAAATATGGCCAAAAAGATTAACAAAAATCTTTGCACCCTTAAATGCTGACACGTGGCACACCCTCTACGAACCCAAGATGGCTAAAAACGTGGTTAAGCTGTAGAAAATTCAACTGACAACACATGTAATTGCATCGGTGTATTTGCATGACTAATGAATGGCCATGGAAAAAATTGACATCACATGACTTTTCAAGCATGAATAATGCGACATTTATACGATTATGGGAATAATCTCTTTTTCCAAACAATAATGATACGATTTTCCAATAATGATATAGCAGAAAAAGAACTTGTACGATAACCCAACGAATTTACGAGTCATTCGTAAAACAAGAAGTATTACGAAATGTACATCAACAACGCATCTTTATAGCTATCTCAAACCTAATAGAAACAGATAATTTTTTATTTTTTATTTGTATGTAGCCCCTGCCTCAATTATGCAATAACCTTCACAAACTTGTGCAAGTCTCCAATAAATTGAAAATCTAAATAATTGAATCTACCCACTTATATTAACATCTTCGAAATACAATTTTGATTTGATTTCAATCCTTTTTTTTTTTACTAAAGTGAGTTTAGGATCACTTATCAATTTTGGGTAGAAATTGCAATGTTCAAAGTCTTAGATTTTTCTTTCTTCTATTCTCTATAAGGCAAAATAAAAGTATCCATAAAACTGAAATTAACTAATTCTTAAATCTCTAAGTCTAGTAAATAACCAAAAGTCCGTAATGATATACTCCATCTATCTAAAAAGAAGTTGATCAATTTTCATTCTGTTGGTGTTTTTTGATATTTATCCCTTTTTACACTTTTTTATTCCATCTCTCCCTCTATATTTAATCCTCTACCATCCCATTTTCTCTCTTTGATCCATTTTCTTCCTTTCATCTCTTTATCTCTTAGGGTACTCAAAACAAATGACTCATATCATAAACGCGTACAAGTCAAATCTGATCAAATAGTTTGAGAAAAAATGAGTATTACTTATTCAAAAATACTAAAATAATTGTAAGTTTTTCTGTCCACACAAAGGGACTCTTTGTTACAGTGACACGGGCTAAAAATAAAACATGTTACATATTAATATACCAACAAACTCTTTCTTTTGGATTGCCCAGATGTCAACACGGGGGATATTTGTGACATAGTGGTGCTGATAATCTATGATATTTGTTACTTCTGCTTATGTATAAATATATTGATGCCAAGGAAAGTGGGTTCACAGTCGACGTGGAGGTGCCACAAGGAATGCAGTCCGAGTCAGATGCCAAGTGTGATGATGTGGGACATAGCAAGGGCGGAGCAAAGGCAGAGACCAAGGGCTTCCCAGACATAGCCTGAGGCTAGCAATGCTGCGAGGGCGATGGCGCAAAGTGAATACACGACGACAGTCACAGTTCGATGCTTATGTCCAGAGTCAAGGTCCTGTATGTTTCTCTCTCTAGGATTCTAGAGTGAGAAAGTGCCCCAAATGTCAGAAAATGTCCAACCTTTCAAATGAATTCTCAAGACCTCTATTTATAGAGGTTGAGATGATGATGTCATCACGCGACACGTGGAGCTCTCCGGGAGTGACACGTCACCGAGGGGTCTATAGCTGCCAGTGTTTCATATTCACCCGGCCTGCCCTGCACAGCGTCGCTCTGTCTGTCTGATAAGACTGGCTCCCACAGCGTCGGTGTAGCCAGAGAACCCCTTGATCTAGCCACCAATCTAAGCCCTTGCAGAGTCCCATTGGCCTGGCAGCGGTGGGGAAGACCCGATGCCCAGCTGCCAGGTGGACTAGGCACGATGCCCTCCGAAGACCTGTTCCCGTCTCGGAGTGACCCGGGGGTCATACTCCATAGGGGTGCCGACGCAAGCCCCTAGTGCCAGAGCACGTAGGCCAGTCACGAAGGTACCCTGGTAGAAATAGTGTCCCGGAGGAGTCGCCTATCCCGCGGGTGAGTCCTTATGCCGGAGCACTCGGAGCGCGTCAAGGTAGCATCCCGGAGGAGCCGTCTACCCGACAGCCAGGTAGCATCCCGAAGGAGCCATCTACCTGGCAGAAAGGGAGTTGAAGAGCTCCCTGGCGGAGATAGTGTCCCGGATGAGTCACCTATTTCGCAGGCCGAGGTAGCATCCCGGAGGAGCCGTCTACCTGGCAGAAAGGGAGTTAAAAAGCTCCCTGGCGGAGATAGTATCCCGGAGGAGTCGCCTATCCCCGCGGGTGAGTCCTTGTGCCGGAGCACTCGGAGCAAAGTAGCATCCCGCCGTCTACCCGAGGTAGTATCCCGAGGAGCTGTCTACCTGGCAGGGGAGTTGAAGAGCTCCCTGGCAGAGATAGTGTCCCAGAGGAGTCGCATATCCCCGCGGTGAGTCCTTGTGCCAGAGGGAGCCCGTCAAGGTAGCATCCCGAAGGAGCCGTCCCTGGCGGAGGGGAGTAATGTCCCAGATAGTGAGTCGCCTATCCCCACAGGATGCTGCACACTCCGGAGAGTGGGTCGAAGCATGTTCCACGACCAAGGCAAGGTGCGCATGGTGTGGTGAAAGGATGGACCGATGCAAGGAGCATGGTAGTGTGACAGAGAGCCATGAGGCATGACTGTGCTAGTGGCTCGCTCGGGCGTGACAGAGTGAGTAAGGTGCCAGGGGCATGTCTGTGTTAGTGGCGCGGCGGAGTGAGTGAGGTACCGGGGGCATGTCTGTGTTAGTGGCGTGGCAGAGTGAGTGAGGTGCCGGGGGCACGTGTCATGAAGATGGCGCACAGGCACGGTGAAGTGTGTATGGTGCCCAGGGGCATGACATTGTGACAGAGAGCCTCGGGGCAGGGCTGTATCAGTGATGCGGCGCATGGGCGCAGCGGAGTGAGTAAGGTGCCGGGGGCACGTCTATGTTAGTGGCGCGTCGCATGGGCGCGACGGAGCGCGTACGGTGCCGGGGGCACATGTCATGGAGATGGCACAGCGCATCGGCGCGACAGAGTGCGTATGGTGCCAAGGGCACCGTATGGACAAGGAGCGCAGGGGTGCAACAGTAGTGCGCGGTGCATGGGCGTGGCGGAGTGTGTAAGGTGCCGGGGGGCACGTCTATCAGTGTCCGGGCGATAGGGGTTACGGAGTGAGTTAAGGGCGACGGGGGTCGCAGAGTGACGTCCGGGCGACGGGGGTCACGGAGTGAGTTCCGGCCGACGGGGGTAGCGAGTGACGTCCGGGCGACGGGGGTCGCGGAGTGAGTTCCGGCGACAGGGGTCGCGAAGTGAGTCCAGGCGACAGGGGTCGCGGAGTGATGTACTGGCGACGTGGTCGTGGAATGATGTATGGTCCCTTGAGGAGTAGTGAAAATGCTAAGTATGGAAACCAAAGGCCAACCCTTGGGCGAAGGCCAAGGCCAACCCTTAGGGGGAGGCCAAGGCCAACCCCAAGGGAAGGCCGACCCTAAGGGGAAGGTCAAGGCCGAGGTCGACCCCAAAGGGAAGGCCAAGGCCGAGGCCGAGGCCGACCCCACGGGGAAGGCTGAGGCTAACTTCCTCGGGCAAGTGCCATGGTGCATCGACGGGTGTCGGGCGAAGTACGTCAGTCGATGGGTGATGAGCAGTCGCGCAAGGATGAGTTTCTTGGTGGCGAAGTCACATAGAAAAAGTGAGAAGTGCACGTGACTTGAGCTTGCACGTTTTGACCCGTTGGAAGCGTTGAATATTGCTTATTCCTTGTGCGGACTTGTCATGCAAAATGGGACCCCCAGTGGGCCTTTGGGTGCGACCAGAATAGGTTGGGAACATATATATACACACACACACACACACACTATGGCACACACACTATGGCTGTGTTTTGTGACACGGATAAGGGCTCGGGATTGGACATGATAAGGGCGGATAAGGCCGGACAAGCTATACTCTCGAATAAGGCCGGACAAGCAACAAATCTTATCCAGTGTTTGGAACAAGTCCGGATTATAAGTCAGATAAGTAGTTTACAAAATGTAATATATATATATATATATATATATATATATATATATATCACAAAAATCTTCAAATCTGACAATCTGTGGCAATTGGTGGAGACCGTGACGGAAAAGATGGCAGAGAGGCCGTGAGATCTGAAGCTATCGGTGGAGATCTGAAGCAACCGGTAGTGAAGACAGCGATTGGCCTGAGGAGATGGGTTGAAGGGGAGGATGAGGAGGTGGACGAATGCGACGGTGGAGAGGCCATGAGATTACCGGTGGAGATCTGAAGGAACCTGTGGAAAAGACAACAGAGAGCTAAAGCAATCGACGGTGAAGATAGTGGTGGACGGAGGGGATGGGTTGAGGGGGAGGATGAGACGGTGGGCGAATGCGACAACGGAGAGGCCGTGAGAGTTGAAACAACTGGTGGAGATCTGAAGGAACTCGTGGAAAAGACGACGAAAATCTGAAGCAATCGGCGGTGAAGACGGCGGTGGACGGAGGTTGTGAGGCTGGTGGACGTACGGTTGTGCCAGAGCATGGGGAGGAAGCTGCCAGCAGTGGGTGGAACGTGAAGAGGCCTCCGGCAGCTGTGGTCGTGACGGGAAAAAAGAAAATTGGGTGGGTCCCTTTTTTTTTAATCCAATCTCACCCGGACTAATATTATACCACCCCTTAGGTATTATTTTATCCCACTCCAGTGGGATAAAACAAGTCCGAAGGACTACTTATCCGACCTTTAAGTGTGGCGCCAAACACCGGATAGGATTATTTTTATCCTATCCGGGGGTTTTATCCGGCGCGCCAAACACAGCCTATAAGTAGTATAATCTTCTCAGATGACGAAGACAGATTTATTAGCAGCTTTTGCCTGCTATGCATGTATTAACGTCCATCGAGACTGGTTCCATGACATGTTGTTGCACTAGGATGTTTTCCTGAGTTTTTTTCCTAATTAATATATTTTTAAAACTTAATTACCAATATACTCTATTTTGAAACTTATTTACTCGCATACCACACTTTTAGAAATCGCTGTTTGAATCCACGATTTCAAACAACGATTTCTTCTTTATTTCTGCTGTAAATTAGAAATCGTTGTTTGAAACAGCGATTTCAAGGTATAAATCGTTGTTTCAAACAGCGATTTTAAGGTAGAAATCGCTGTTTCAAACAGCGATTTTCAAAAGTGTGGTATACGGGTAAATAAGTTTCAAAAAGGAGTAAATTGGTAATGAAGTTTTAAAAATATTTTAATTAGAAAAAAAAACTCATGTTTTCCTCCTTTGACCACCTTACCTTTATTTTTATTTTTTTGACATATGTATATACTAGTATTAAGCACGTGCGTTGCACGTGGACGTGATCGGGAATAATTTTTGAATTGATATCATCATTTTTTTTGAATCAAAATAATATAATTCAATTATATTCATATTTCTTTTGTGACTTGTTTTAGAATAAATGTATATTTGATATTCGCAATTGTAATCCATTCAATATTTAAAAATCTTCTTTGTAGGCTTTTGGATTGAAAAAATATTTGATGACGCTGCATAAAAGAAAAGTAAATAGAGAAATTAAACGAATGAATCTACGTCTTTATTTTTTGTAATCAATTAAATTGATTTATGAAATACACTTAATATGTGTAATTTCCGGACCATGTGTGTAACTGAATAAATTTTTAGTTCAAATTTGTGCCATATTTAAGTATTATTTTTCTCATTTTTTGATGCAAATTTACCCTTTTTTATTTTTTCTGCTTTCGTTTTTCCAACTTTGTTTCTTAAGTGATATTTCACGTATTTTAATTTTTTTGCATTGTTTTTGTTTTTTAGTTTTTCAATTGGTTAAGGATTTCTAACCTAAAAATGTTAATCACAGCTCTCATTATTCAATATTTATTTCATTTCAACCAAATTAAAAAGGAAGTTAAAATATTTTTTTTGTTTTGTTTTTCTTTCTTCTGACTTTTCATTTCCCAATGTTTATAATTAGATTCAATATTCACTTAATTTCAACCAGATTTAATAAGCCATAAATGGAGGATAAAAGTGTTATTAATATAATTAACAGAGGATATAATCGTTCAGAAAAGATTTACGACATTCGTACTTTTATAGGTAGTATAGATATAGATATATATATATATATATATATATATATATATATATATATATATATATATATATATATAATCTATTGAGAACATTCAAGTACCTATAAACTTATTTCTCTTTTGGGTTTGAAAGTCAGGATTATCACGTCTAAAGTTATAAGGCTCAAACTTTTCACCTCGGTGTAGTCTTTTATATTATCTATCTTATTATCTTATTTATCAACAAAAAAAAAACTACAAAAGAATCTATTAAGCATTTTCCTCAATAAACGTCTCGATTAATCTATGAAAGAAGAGTGGAGAAATAAAACATTGAAAGTCAAAACAAAATATTGCTATTCACTCCATAATTTGGTTTTAGACCAAACACAAAAATCAAAAATTAAAGTTAAATTTAAACAAGCGCGATATGAGAAGTCTTCTTTGAGTAAGAATGCTCAAAATGCTTCACTTATCAATAATAATAATAATAATAATAATAATTATAATAATGCACAAAATGTTTCATTTAAGTTTTTCTTTAGAACGCATATGTTTTGCGTTCATATCCACTAATGTATAATCATTGATGCCAAGAAGAGAGTTCGTACCTACATGAAGGTGCCATAAATGTAACGCCCCGAATTTTCGGAGTGTTAATATCAAATAAACAGAGTCAGAAAATCTAAAATTTCCAAAAGTCTCCCAAACAGGTTATTCAGAGCATCTAAACAGAAAATCTCCAATTTACACAATTAAATGTCAAATAAGCCTAAAACAGTAATTTAATCCCCAATTTACTCATACAAGGAGTTCCAAATGAAACGTCAAAATCTCAATAATTCTTCTTATTATAATTTCTAAAAATAATCAAAGTAGCTCTGAGATTAAACCGCTAGCTCTCAGTCACTTTGCTAAGCCCGTAATTTAATCCCCTCTACTGATCACCTGAAAGTAAAATAATAAGGGGGTGAGCCAAATGCCCAGTAAGGTCGTTCAACGGACTAATCAAAATGGGATACAAAGATATCTGAGAAAACAAGATCAGACGTACAGAATTTTAATAGAACATATACGAACTAGAATTGTCAAAATACAAAATATGTTTCGTAGAAAGACAACAAAATGTATTCTTATACAGAAACTGACACTAGAGAGCCATTCAGAATAAGGTCACACGTGCCATCACTGACACGTGAAACCAGGTTCAGAAAATAAGATCGCGATCTCTAGCTCATCTCACTGAGCTAGCCCACGTTCCAATCCACGTGGGTAAGTCAGAAACAGAAAGTGTCACGTACACTGTGACATGGCTCATAGAACTACTCATACATTAAATCAATAAACAAATCGAGACATCAACAAGTCACCCGGATGATGTAAATGTGTTGGTCAAATACACTTAGTGGCCTAAGGCTCACGCTTAGTGTCACTCAATAACTGCACAAAGTCATTTGGCGAAACATAAATGGATATACGTACAACAAGGTGGTTATTATACATGCTATTTGAATATACCAAATTTTGTATACAAACTAAAGAGGAGGCAAATACGAGTTCAATGAAAGTTTTATCGCTTAAATCAATGTTCATTATCCCCATAACGATCGAATAACAAAGAAAATAAAAACTGTTTACAAAAACAATAACAGAATAAGGTATCATGCCTAATCAGGGTGACACATGGCATGACATCTATGTAGAATAGAAGGCTGAAATTGCAAGTAAAGAACTAGCTTTGGCCGAATGGTGGTTTTCAAAAAGAAAATAATGTTTAGGGTAATCATCATCTAATCATAAGTTCCATCATAGACTCCAACAAACCATTAAATTCCGGAAAGATGCATCATATTCAGTACAAGCATCACTGAAGCAGAATTAAAGAAAGACACAATGCTCGTACAGAAATCGAGACAGAATTGGAGAAGAAACAAAAAAAAAGGAAGAAGCAGAATGCTCCCACGGAGTTCGAGACTATAAGAGGCGATCTGAAATTGGGACTACACAGTCAAACGTTAACACAAGAATTACGATTTCATAGAAAAGAAAAATTAATTCTCCAATTCCAACAATCAGACGGAAGAAGAAAATTCATACACAATTAGGATTGATCGGTCCAACGCTGATTTAAATTCATAAGTTAAACCCTTACCTCTGATCGTGATTAAACCCAAAATTTGATTTCCTCAATTCAATTGTATCAAAGCCCTAAAAATTGACAAACCCAAAGGTTTCAAATCAAATTCTAATGACAACGAAATTCGTAAACTACTACAATCCCAAATCAAAAATCAATTTAAATTCTTACCTCAAGCAATTTGTCAAAATTCCAAGAAGTCTCTTCCTAAGGATTCCTCGGAGGCTCTTCTGAATTTTGGTGTGCTCTTAAGGTTCCTAGAGAATATATAGTACGTAAATTATCAATAACCTAAAAGAATAATTCTTATATTCCTAAAACAAATAGAATTTCAAAATACCCATTACGTCCCAAACTCTTTAATAATTTTTTTTTACTCATTTAAATGAGGGTCTAACAATAAATGATGCAGTCCAAATGAGGTGCCAGATATACAGAGTGAGATGTAGTGAGAGTAGAGTAAGGGCAGAAAATAAGGCTTCCCAGACATGCTGTGAGGAGTGACAATGTTGTGGAGATAAGGCAGAAATGAACATGGCCGACAGGTGACAATCCAAGCTAAGGTCCAATGTCACGACAATGTTATGTCTAATGTCACAGTCTAATTGTGTTTCTCTTTTTAGAATTCAGTAACTCTGAATTCTAGAGTGAGAAAGTGATTTTGTGAGAATGAGCAAAAAGTTCTCCAAATGAATTTCAAAGTGCTGTATTTATAGATAAAAGTATGTCTGTGTCATCAATTGCCACATGTCATCCCCTGGGAGTGACATGTCACCCTTGGGAGTGACATGTCATCGGGGGGTTCACAAATACCTGTGCTCTATTGGACTGTGGTTCCCATGTTTGAGCTGCTTGTCCTACACATCGTCGCTGTACCTATCTGAGATGACTGACCACGCAGTGTTGGCTTGATCAGAGTAAACTCTTGCCCCTAGCCACCGATCCAGGCCTTTACTGAATCCCACAAGGGTGGGTCAAGAGGCGTGGAGAGAACCTGACAGCGGTGAGGGAGAGTCCTTGTGCCCAACGCCTGGTGAATTAGGCGTGATGCCCTCCAAAGACCTGTTCCCCTCTCGAAGTGGCCCGGGGGTCATCATCCTGGGGGTGCTGATGATCACCAGTAACGTGAGTGGACATGGTCGCAGCTCAGACGTGCCTAATGTCATGCAAGCTGCCCCAAGCAGAGATAGCTTATGTGCTAGCGAGCTTATCTCGTTACGAAAGGTCCTCATGCTGGAGCACTACGAGCGGAGCTCTTTAGAATGCTGTACACTCCGGAGAATGAGTATGGTACTCAGGGGCATGTAACATGATTATAGCGCACGAGCTTGGTGCCAATGGCACAAGACATGATTATGGCACATGGGCACAGTGCCAATGACACGAGACATGATTGTGGCGCATGGACTCGGTACCAACGGCACGAGACATGGTTATGGTGCATGGGTGCCAACTGCACGGGAAATGTCATAAAGGTAGAGCATGGGCGCGGCGACGTCTGTCGCCGAAGTGGGCATAGTGCCTGGGGCACGTGACTCATGAGCACGAGCGACTTCTATTATGGAGACGGCACACGAGCGCGCGTCGAGTGTCCCAGAGATGGCGCGGGAGTCCAGTGTTGATGTTGCACAAAAAATGGTGAATGCAATCTCTGGTAATGATGGAAGCCCGGAAGTGGTAGTACCCGACCATTGGCGAAGGACGTCCCGAAAACAGCATGCGGCTACGAGCGTCGGACGTCACAAAGATGGCATGCGGTCATGGGCAACAAGTATCGTGGAGACGGCGCGCGCCCGCTGGCGACGTTGATCCGGCCTGCGACTTCGGGCGACGGATGTCACGGAGCCGAAGCACAAGCGATGATGGGCATCGCGGAGATGCGCGGCTCCTCGAAGATGAATGAAAATGCCTAAGGGAAGGCCCAAGGCCAACCCTTGAAGGAAGGTCGAGGCCTACCTTCTAGGGTGGCCGAGGCTGATCCTCAAGGGGAGGCCGAGACCAACCCCCTAGGGAAGGCAAGCCAACCCCCTTGAGTAAGCACCAAGGCACACGCGACGGTCGATGTTTTGGAAAGAAAGGAGTTGGGTGGTTGAGGGGCGTTTCCGTGAGTCACGCCGAAGTAAAAAAATTTGGCGCCAAAATCGCGAACGAAGCGAAGAATGCACGTGACATGAGCGTCCGTATTTTGACCAGTTATGGGCGTTGAAAAATTGACCGTTGACGGTGTTGGCTTGTCACGCAAAACAAAATTTTCAGTGAACCCTTGGGTGTGACTAAGATAGGTCGGAACAATCATGTCGGTACATTCGGAGTATCAAGAAAGTGACCTCCAAGAAAGAAAATGAAAAAGAAAGAAATATCTCCGTGATATTATTTGTTCTTGTTTGAGGTAAATCTCATTTTAGCCTCCCAGGTTCCGCTGAAACTACAATCTCTCTCGACCCCCCTCCCCCTCTCCCTCACGCACAGACACACGGATGTGTGTTAGAGCCACGGAATGAACAGGGTCGCGAAAAGAGCTCAGGTAATCAACCCTCAGCAAGCCAACCCATTTGAGCTCAAGACTGCTCTCTTCCATTCCACCCCTGTCCTTGATCGCAAACGCCGCACTCATTGGGATTCTGTAAGCCTCTTTCTCTATATATCTCTCTGTGTTTTTTTGCATGTGTGTGTTGAGAGAGAGGCGCCTAAATTTTTATTGGAGATTTCTTGTGAATAGGATGGTTCCGAATGATGCTATTAAGAAAAAACGAGCCAAGGGAATCGAACCTAACTTGTAGGTAGCATTTTATAGGCTATAATTTGGGGCTCTTTAGCAAGCCCATAGATTTTTTTTTTTGTTTCTTTTGGGTGCAAAAAATGAAATGTGGTGATCGCATGCATATTCTTTGATTGAGGGGAATCTCAAATGATGTTCATTTTCTTTTCTACAGTGAGTATGGGAAATCGACAAAGATTAGATTTTTCCTTTTGCCGGGGTGGGGCTTCTTACCCTCTAGACATCTGTATGTGTGTGCGTGTGTGCTGTCTGTCTCTCTCTGTGTGTCAATTGAGCGGCGGACAATTTTTATGACCCGGTTGTTACCGTGATTTTTTATGAAATGCTTTTGAGAGAAGTTCTACTGAGGGAATTGAGCCAAACTCGTAAGAAGCATTATTGTA
Organism: Escallonia herrerae; assembly: GCA_033070095.1. NCBI lineage: Eukaryota > Viridiplantae > Streptophyta > Magnoliopsida > Escalloniales > Escalloniaceae > Escallonia > Escallonia herrerae. The sequence continues at coordinate 96,475 of JAVXUP010001576.1, forward strand.
GCTATCATATGAGGATTCATAGCAGACCCTCATACATTTCTTGTGTTGTTATTTTTGGGTGCAAAGAGGTAATTCTATTATGTTATGGTATGCAATGCATACCCTTTGATTAGGGGAACATTTATCATATGTGCATTTCTTTTAGTAGGGTTAGTGTGTTTGAATTTGGAATTGACAAAGATTTGATTTTTCCTTTTGCAGGGGGGAACTTCTTCTAGTTACAGTACCAGGGGTTCATCAAGTGTGAGTCTTAACTGATAACTGTATTAGTTGATTCGATTTGTACGATTCATGTAATTCAGTAGGAATATGTAACAGTTCTTGATAGAAGCCTTCTCTGGCACACATATTTGCTTACCCTTTATGAGATACTAGGTAGAGGTGGGTTTCTTGGGTCTCCTTATTGAATATATGGTTTTCTCGTCTTTAAAGTTTAAAGTATAGATTAATTCAGTTCAAGTTGAAATGTTGCTACAAGGACATTATCTGTGCATTTATCTAAGAAAGAGGACAACTAAAGTTAGAAAGAAATAACATTTTTAAGGGACATTACCACTTAAGTGACTTGAAGTATTCCCGCATTTGTAAAATGGTCTCTAAACTTCTATTTTTGTTAAAATAGTCCTTATACTTTGCTCCGTCTCTAAATTGCTCCCTCTATTAGCATTTCCGTCCTTATACTTTGTTTCTTTACTCTGTCACTTTGCGTGTGGTTCATGTGCATCTCATCCACACAATAATTGCCACGATGCCCTAATTTTGAGCAGTTAAAATATTTATCATATCCTGTAGCGTCCTAAGCATTTCTTCAGAAGTTGGATGCCATATCCCATCGTCTAAAATGTTTTGACACTTTTAGGATATGTGAGTTGCATTATCCGATATTCCAGAGCATGCTGTGCCTGAAACTCTACTTGAAGTATCCCTGCTTCCTAGTTCATTAGGCTTTTGGTAGCTGCGGACTTTTTAAGATCTTCCAAGCTTTTTGTTTTCCTTGTAATCTTTTCATACTACCTTTTTCTGGTGTTAAACTACTGCGCAAGTTTTGGGGAAATATATTGTTCAACAAACTGAGCAAAAGAATGCATCATTTGAATAAGATGTAAAACCTATGTTATCAATGCAGGCATTCTTATTTCATTTTACTTGCTTCTATTTATACTGAATGAACTCCTCCTGCTGTCTGTTGTTTGCAGCGGTTTAACCAGCATGCCAAAAGGTTTAGAAGGCTGAATGAAAAACAAGAATTACTGCGTAATGTCAGTGCCTTTGCAGAACGCCTATTTCAGGTTAGATATGACAGATGAAGAATTTTGTCTATGCTGTACTTTGTAATTGTATCAGAGGGAACAAGTGGGGTAATTATCTAGTACTATTTGTTTTGATGATTAAGAACTGTGCAAAGTGCTATAAAGAATTAAAAAAGGTCCAAGAAGAAGGTGCAGTGAGGTACATGTTGTGTGATGCATATTTTGTTTGTATAGTTTGTAATTTAGTATGTATAAGCTGTCTTCAGATCCCTCCTCCATAGCAGTGTCAATGTTCGAGCCTAAGATGGGATGTCTTAAATTCTAACGTTCCTGATAGATTTACTTCCGGCTCCTGCTGGGTAATTGACTGATAGGAAACTTGAGAAATCTGTGTGTAAGATCTGGTTTTATTAAGGAAAACAAGACAAAAATAACAGCCTCAAATTTTGCATAGTTGTTCTTTCTCAGAAATTGAGTACATTTCAAGTATAATGTATTCTAAAAGTCCCTAAATAGTGAAGACTTTATATCAAATTATTTTGGAAGGTTTGAGCCTTTAATGACCTTCAACGCCCCATTAATGCTCATGCAGCCATAAGTCGTCCTAGACTTTTACACGCTGATCTCCCACGTGTGCTCTGCACCCATATATTAGCTTTTGGTTTAGCTCTATACTTACAGGTGACGCCTGAGCAGGATCAACCTACCTAGCCCCATAAGTCACCGTTGAAGAAAATTTTCCTTGCAACCTTCTCCTGGCTTGCATTCCAAATCAAAGGCGTTGCGGCAATCACCAGACTCTGCTTATTAGTGATCATAGTCATTACAGAGAGTCAAGGGCCTACAGAAACTGTTAAGACAATCTTGACCGGAGTTTATACCGTCTCCACCTTTCATCTTACAATCTCGACCACCTTATCAATCCACGACAGAGATCACCAATTGACTGGATGTATGGATGGCACCACAAGTGGCGTGTGACACTGTAGAAAATCCATGCAATATTCTTTTGCGTCATGAGACAGTTTGCACCAGAATTATGAAAGCAGCGTGAGGCAGAGATTTAGAGACCCTAATCATGTGGAAACTTTCCAGTATATCGTTGTTCATTAATGTCCGCAAGTGAACCCGTGAGCAAAGTAACTCTTTGGTCAAGAACGGTACTTGTCACGAGAAAATGGCAAAAAAAATCTTTTGAAGTGCAGATCTTGAATTGCAAGGTCTTCTCTAAGAGCTTGATTTTGTATCAGTAAAGCGTTTCCAGATCACAACCCACATTCCTCAATTTTGATACTTGTTGATGTGCTTTATGCTAAAATGGGTTTAACTTTCTTGGCGATTTTTTCTCTTTTCCTGATGCTTCCAGGGTCATCAGTATGACTATGATGAATTTCACCCATATTCAAGCCAAACCAGCTCATGGGCTGGACGGGATTACCGAGCTAGGGGATTCAACGGGAGCTTCAATAAGGGACCACAGGCTTCAAGTAGAAGTAAGTGTCTCTTCATAAGAATAACAGTTCCTAATTTTTTGAGTACTGTATATGCAATACTAATTTACGAGTACGGGAAAGGGAGCCGCATATTGTGACATTGAGTCCCACCACGAAGGTGGGAGCGGCGAGGTCTTTGCAATTGTATATCTTGGAGAGCGAACTGAACATCTGTCAACATATTAATAGCAGGGCCATAATCATCTAAGATGATCCAGAGTGAAGCTTTCTTGATTATTACGCGAGTCAGAAACGTAGATGGTGCATACTGCAAGGCTGATGTTGGACACAGCTCCAATGAGACTATTTTGGCTTACGTATAGTATTGTGCTAACTAATCAAAATGCACGTAAAAAAGTCAGTGGGCCATTCCCTGAAAAAAGGCGCAGCTCCCTTGTTTTACTACCAGGCCATCTTTTCTGCTGGTCATGCCAACACGCCAACTATTGAAGGCAACTGCATCAACAGCAGACAGTATTTTCCTATTAGAAACCAAATTCATACTCATTAACCGCTTTCTACAGTCCCTGGAAACTGCTGTCTACAGCGTAGGCTTATATTCCTTATAATGAGACATATGAAGCAAAATCTCTCTCTCTCTCTCTCTCTCTCTCTATATATATATATATATATATATATATATATATATATTTGAAACCAAATTCATATTCATCAACCACTTTCTACCGTCCCTGGAAACTGCCGTCAACAGCACAGGCTTACTTTAAACATTCCTTATCATGAGACATGTGAAGCAAATCTCTCTCTCTCTCTCTCCACGATTTTTCTGGATCTTCAGTTACTTAAGTTTGCTTTCCAACCTTCTTCAGGTGGTTTCCGATTCTGTGAAGATGGCGATGAATTTAAAGCCAATTTCCGATCTTTTGGTAGAAGTGGGTTCTTTTACTGGGATTTCATAAATGAAGAGCCTTTGAGAGGCTCGTCAGGCTACTCTGATTTCTTTAGGAGCTCATGGAGACATCGAAACGACGATAACTATGACTCTTCGACAGATTCTGATAGCAGAGAGTCAGATTTGTCTTCAGACAGGGTGGCCCTTGGGTTGAGTGCTTCTGGTCCTTTAAACCTGGAAGATGTTAAAAATGCGTAAGTTCTCACATTGTTCCTTCCTGTATCTTTCTCTGTTGATAGTTAATGTGAATTCAATAACCTTCATTTTTCAGATTTTCATTTTTCTAAATAGGACTGTGCTCCTCTTAGTTAACTCCATCTACTTTCCCATTTTCAGATATCGATCATGTGCACTAAAATGGCATCCCGACCGTCACCAGGGTTCATCCAAGGTACAAATTCTTTAGCTGTTCGTACATTCGTCTATAAGCCCAATATCGTGGGCAGATAAGAGTCATTCTACCACGTCAAGTTTGTCATGTCAACATAATACCAGTATATAATGGCTCCGCAGTCGACCATGGGAGCTATATGACCTTCTTTGGCTAGTATATACATAGTGGCACATACTCTGTGGCGTGACTGGCGTCATTAGGTTGCAGGCCAAATGTGAAGGAGCCCTTCTTGCTTAATGCTTCAGGGAATTTCCAAAGACCAACTCGTATGGCGTACGGTAGTGCTTAAGAGGCACGAGGCCATGTGATTTACACATGTTAAGTTGCGGAGTAGTGAGGCAAACTGTAGAGATGCAAGCGTAAAATCCAATGAACCAACTCTATCTCTCCCCCTCCCCCCATGTATATGTATTCACATATATGTGTGTGTGTGTGTGTGTAGATATCTACTCCTTTTGTCCATTTATGATAGGAGTAAACACAGATTGCTCCCTCACGAATTCGGGTGAAACAGATTCCCCCCTTGTGCATTATTCTTACAACTCGCCTATTGACTTACTGTAAATTGCCACCAAATATGTATCTTGGTAGGAAATGTGGTCACATGACCAGCACATGACATGTAATCGGACATTAATGCCCCTTAGAAGAGAGGGCAAATTGTAATTAATTTTTACGTCAAGCTCGATTTGTGCAAACTCAAACTGATCGAATTGTTGTGTTTGAAGAAACTGCATCCCTGTACGTGCGAAATGCTCTGGTTCATTTGTGAAGGTGTATGATCTTTATTAAATGTGCTATATCACGTTGAAAGGCAGATTGTAAGATCAATCAATCCGACATCCACGTGTTTTCATTTCCGTTTCTGCCTCCATGAACACGGCCTACCTGACAGGCAGCCCGCAGCCACACCACATGGAGGCCCAAATTAGCTCCTAGATGGAGATTACCATATAGATACAGGAGTTTGTGGATTCCCCGTATAAAAGACGGGAAAAGGAAAAAGAAATCGCTTGCACACATGGTTGAAGCAATCTGATTTGGTGACGAAGACATGGAAACAGAAATTAATGGTGTGGTGCCTTGATTTGGAGGGACGAACAGGTGGTATTGAGGCTGTACAAGTTATAGGTGGAAGAAATGGGGCGGTTTGTAGAAAATATACCCAAGGGGGTTATATCTGTTTGACCTGGAACTGTGAGGGTGGCAGTTTTTATTTACTTCTCTTTCGTAGGACGTTTAGGTCTTAAAATACTTTCCCTTCCCCACCAACGCCAACGCCAGTGTAAAACTGGGAATTTATTTGTTCATGTTAGCGTTAATTACGAAGTCCTCCAGAATGCCCAAAATATAAGAGAGATCTTTCACTTGTAATCATCCGCATTCTGTTTCATTGGTGCTGACAGAAGTTGACGTGTGCGTGTACAGGCTGTTGCTGAGGAAAAGTTTAAGGTTTGCAGTGCTGCCTATCAATCTTTATGCGATAAGCTGGTGATGACTTGAGGAAGCGTGGACTGATCTTAATTCTAGATTCCTGTTCAGGCCTTCTTCGCGATACACTTCATTCTTGTGAGTTAGGTTAGGTACTCAGACGAAGTTTTACTCATTGTTGGAAAAGTAGTACTTGAATAAATCCTCGAGAGTAACGCTGGCAGGATGCTGGTTCAAGTTACTGGATGTAGTATTACCATCTTGATGTGCTATTTATCTTCTCCATGATGTATGAATACCATTAGAGTTCATCGTGCTATTCTTTTAAGCTTCTTGTGGGGGGAACACAGTCATTGAGCCATGGACACACACAGTTTTTGGCTACAGAGAGAGAGTTGTAGACTGGTTACTGTTTACCCAATTTCTGTCAGGTTACATTTCCAAAAGGTATAAGAAAGATTGTAGTTAGTGGCTAATGGAATTGAACAGTCCCAAACTACAACACTCACGTTGGTAAATACATTGTAATTGACTGGCCAATATTGCTAGAGCAAAACTTGAAGACCATCATAATGGGAGGGGAAGGCTTATCTATATACCATATATAAAGAGATAACTTCTTTTGGTATAATACTTCTTTGGTGTTATACAATTACCTACTTAGAATGTTGACATTTGGGATTAAATGAAACTTTTTGATGACAAAAAAGATAATATTTTAATACTAAATAACTAGATAAGAGGTTATGTTTAGTTTTTAAAATTTGAAAATCATTTCAAAAAATGTAGTTAAGATACATCTAAAGTATGTAGTCATAACACATCTAAAAAACATCGTTGATAGTATGAAAATCATAATATCGAGCATGATACAAAATTATCATATTTTAACATTGTTTTTCACTCATTTTATGAAATGTGACAATAAATACTTATACATAATACTTACTTTTTTCATGAAATCTATGTTGATAATTATAATTTTGTACGGGCATCGCGCGCGTGTCACAGTGACTAGTATTCTATTATAAGAATTCATGAACTTGAAAATTTTCTCTGATCGCCTTAAGCCTCTAGCTATGATGAACTCCAAAGGTGGTAGCGGCCACAACAGTTGTCTTATGTAACATGCACACTTGAGTGGCCCCCATGCACACTTGGGTCCCCCGGGCTAACCCACCCTTAATGAAATGATAATGCTATATACAACAACAGTTCCTTAAATTTATTCACTAATGACAATTTGTAATTATATCCATTTTTGTAGAGTCAGATTTGCATGTACCAATTTATTCAGGTCTATACAAGAGTCTCGTGAGCTAAACACCTTTTATTTTTTAAATAGTAGGGGTTCATGTATGCGACGTAGTAAATAACAAGATTTAAATGCAACTTAAATTTTTTTTGTGAAATTGTTTTAGTTGGCTTACTTGACGAGGACAATTCTCAAGTGATGAGAAGGCCGACGAAAGGATGGCGCACATAACCCGCTTTTGATAAATGTATTTTTGGTAAATATTTGATTTACCAAATTGCCCATGGTTACTGCAACATGTGACTTGTGATCCCTGGCATCCTCTCCAAGCAATCATTCTCTTTAGCGACGCTTGATAATGGGTTTAGTGTCTCTTTAATGACAAAAGTGAAGCGGGCCATACTTTATAGTCCCCCATACCTCCTCCATTTCTGTCACTCTCTGACGCCTCGCGTACATGATTTGCAGTTGCAGGCATGAATGTGGCAACGAAAGTTGCAGCAGCAGCCTTGATCAACTTTCAGGCCAGCCCTTTTCACATCAGGGTCGCCCTCTTTCATTCCACCCCTGTCCTTAATCGCAGCAAACGCACCTATTGGAATACTGTCGGTCTTTTTTCTCTTCTCCTCTCATATATGCTGCGTATATATGTGTGCAAGTGTTTGCGAGCGCGCTTCCCTCGATTATACATGACATGGGTGGTTCTGTGCCGAGATCTTTATTGAATTTGTGTTCTTGGAAGAATACCCCCCCCAACCCCCCCTCTCCACCTCCTTATCCTCTCCGTTTCATAATGTGTGTCCCTCAGTATCATGCATGACACGGGTGGTTCCATGGCCAGATCGTTATTAAATTGGGTTCTTGTAAGAACCCTTTTTCTTCTATTTTCATTTCATAACGTTTGTCCCATGCAAATCAAAAGAAAGTTGTTTGACAAGTCTAACCATGAGTAAAGCCTATACTTGCATGATCAAAATCTATTCTAAGAATTTGCAAAAGGTCAAATGGGTCAAACAACGTGGAAAAAGAGTAGTTGGTAAGGTTTATAAAGATGATCGACTTAGAGCTTTGTGTGTATGTGTTGCTCTCATCAAGGGTGATCCCACTAATAACCAGCTTTGGTCCTTTGCAAAGATTCAGGCTTCTCAATTTTTTGGAAAACCAGAACAAAACCATAAATTTCTCTTGCATGAAGCCAAAGATGCTTTGTGTCTTTCTGTTACGACATTGAATAAAAGTTTTTATTCTTTATTTACTGATATTGACCCAAACTTGTAGGGGAGCCGGATCATCGAGGGTGAGACTTTCGTTGATAACTATGTGCTTCTTGGTTTATAATCTACATTAACTGCGCTAAAACTATGACTTTTGTTGATATAAGCTTACTCTTGGCAAGCAAATGTGTGTCCATCTTGGACGAACAGTTAGCAGAAGCTGAATATTTGTACATGACTAATTTCAGTACTGATGGGATGGTTCAATTGGTCAAGGTTCAGCATCTTGCTGAAGTTTTGATCTGCATCTTGATTCTTCGGTACATGTAATCTTTAAAGCAATCCACAAGATGTGGGCTTTAGATGTTGGCGTAGCCAAGTTGGAGGAGAAGTCGTAACAGCACTCAAACTAGGTCACTGGTGGAGTAAGACTAAAATAGGATATCAACATCCTCAACTGGCTCGTATCATGTTATCTTGTACATTGAGCAACATACTCAATATGCTCTTAATCTCATAGTAGTTTAGCTCAAATGTTAAACTGTGGGTAACTGCACTGTGAAGTGGAAATCGAAAGCATTATGCCAGTTGTATCAGAAATTTCTTACGAGTGATTGGTGCACGTTCCCCCAATTTTCGTGTCAGAATAGGAAGTGGTCACTGTTGTCAAGAAGTTTAGCTCATGTGTTTAAACTGTGGGTAACTGCACTGTAAAGTGGAAATTGAAAGCATTATGCCAGTTGTATCAGAAATTTTTCACAAGTGATTGGTGCACGTTCCCCCAATTTTTCGTGTCAGAATAGGAAGTGGTCACTGTTGTCAAGAAGTTGCAGTTGAATGAACCGTACTCCATGATTTGTGGAAGTTTATTGAAGGTGACTCATTCTGAGGCTGTTATGTTCTGTAAATTGATAGCCGCAAAGTTGTTTGATTACCTTTTGAACAAATGAATCTTAATTGTTTGTCTTACTTTCTGGTGCTGATTTTGCCACTGAAATAAACAAAACACCTCACTATCTGCTGCCTGTTATCTGCAGGTACCTAACCAGCATTCAAGAAGGTTCAGAATATTGCATACGAAACAAAAATTACTGCAGAATGCCGGTGCTTTTGCAGAGCGCATATTTCAGGTCATTTGCAACAAACGGGATGTATTAATTATCTTTGTTATCTGTTTGGTACACTTTCAGACTATTGTCCTCGTCTTTCTCTCGGAGGTTATAAGATGATATACGATATGCATGCTTGATTAGGAAACAAATGGAACAAGTAGAGATTTGAAGGTTTCTGAAACACGAGCAGAGATTTATTTTGCGGTAGATTAAGTAGTGATGACAACTTCAGAGAAGTTATTAAGAAGTCTATGCTATAAGGTTTAGTTCTTTAGAGGAATAATAACTAACATTTAGCAAATTTTCATTTTGTATGCTTCGTCCAAATATTGAACGACATTGGCCAGATCTTTTGCAAGTCATTCAGAGACGACTTTACGTTTAATGCAGGGATGACCTAATATTTGTGGCTACCAATACGTGGATATTAATCAACAATCAAACTGTTTTTTTTAATTCAAAAACTATCTTTATGGAAGATTTTGTAGTTCTATTGATATTCGAGATATCTTAACATTACTAGTTTTAGTTGATTGGACCAAATTGACTTTCCTGCCTGCATGTTAGGTTTTTTAACCCCCCTTCAGCTATTGCATAATATTTCATAACCAGTGGTGATCTCCTTTTTCTCTTCTATAGTTTCATAATTCTTCATTCATTTTGTTAAAATGGTTTTGACACTTGTGATGTTTGCTCGAGGTGTCAGAGTTGCCCGTATGAACCATTCTCAACTCCAAGCAGCTCATCGGTTAGACAGGGCTACCAGGCAAAGAATTGGAGAAGAAGTAAGTGCAGCTTGTCATTATGGTATTTATCACTGACAGTTTACTTATGTAACTATGTTTCATGGAGAAGTAGACACAGCAGTAGAACATGTCGAACATCTTTTTCACGTCTTAGAAGCCAGTGAAAGATCATTTAATGCACCTCCATCCAGATGATCTAGTCTGAAAATTTCTTGTTCCATCTTTTAGGACTGGAATAAGAAGTCTTGCTGCATGTCCCAGCTCCCCACCATCACTACCTATAGCCTGGTGACTGCAAAACATAATAATTCTCTAATCAGAAATTAGGACATCCTTGCATAATTAGCAAGCCTGCTGATACCATCAATGCAAATTCCTAAGTGAATAAACCAATATAACAACTCGATTTTGAGAAAAGGAGCAAACATATGATTCTCAAATCGTTATTTACAGCAGCATTAATGTCAGATTAAGATTACTATTTTTTGTATTTGAAATGTATTCACAAAAAAGGCACCAAAGAGGTTACTACTTTTGAACCCAGAGTAAACACACTCAACCTACTACCGCCCTACCAAAACCGTCTATAGACAACATAAAGGATTCACCGGACTTGACCTCACCCGCTAACGAAAGTGTATGCCAAATAAATCCTCAAGTCTAAGCCTGAGAGCACTCTACGCCCTCAACTCCGTTCTAACCATGTACCCCAGAACAGCATAATGGGGTCAAAGTACAGATGCTTGAATGATTTCTCTCACAGATATAACACTGAGCCTGGCGTAACCTGAAAAATATCGAGCAAGCAAAAAGACAAGTCTGTTATTCGTTAGCACTGAGCAGTCCAACAGAAGGTGATCAACTGACTTATCATCCTGCTTACCTATGGTATATTGACTCCTTAATGCAAAGTACATGCGCCAGACGCCAATGGTAGATGGACTCCCTAAGGTGAAGTCCCCCACCTGGACAAAGGGTATGGGATATGCATCCAACAGTTCTAATCGGATCGGCCGCTAACATGAATTATAAAATTGTGAAGGATTCTATCTTACTCGTTCTTTTAATTCATTATCGCTTCAAATTGAGAGAAGTTTCCAATTTGAACGTGTATGCAATGGATTTGGATCCCCTGCTGTAACCATGGGTTACCGCAGGGGTGCTGTCCCCCTGCTGTAGTAACCCATGGTTACAGCAGGGGATCTGGATCCGTATGCAATATGTATGTTGCTTAAGACATCATTTGGCCCTAAAGTTAAATGAAAGTTTGCATTGGAGATCAGAAGAATCTAACCTGACCCTTGTGGCAGCTCCATTAACATTGCTGCTTACACATGTATCATTAATTAACCGAGGTACATTCTATGATAAGCAATTATTACTTTCGAAAAGGAACTTCAAGACAGGGTCTACCCAACTACAATGACTGTACAATTATCCATGCGTAAGCCAAGGAAGCAAGGCATGATTAGAAACATAATTCATTAGTCTACTTAGATTTCCTTGCAACTAACATAAAGTATATGATTAGGTTCTAAATTTCACTCCCATGCAGTTGGATAACAGTGGAAGTTTTCTTTATTGGAAATGGAAAGAATGTTTATGAATGTTAGTTATTGATGAGGGAAAGGATATGAACTAGATACCAAGTGAGATCAAAGACTAGATTTAGAGGGTTGGAATTCAATCAGTTAGTAATCAGCTTTATTCTATATCGAGTATCCATATCATCTGGTAATTTCAGTACTTTTAAGTTAAACTTTTGTTCAAGATGATTTTTTCATTTCGAATAAGTACTTGCAAGTGGAATAAAGTTTATCAGTCTTTGGTTGAATTATTGATTGAGGTGATTCTTTCTCCATTCAAAGTTTTTTCTTTGTCAAGTGGCGGAGGCCATATTACCTTCAAAGTCTTCCAAATTTGTCGAGTCATGTGAGGCCATAAACCCCCATCCGTTGAATCCTTCTGGTTTTGCCACACGGTGTGAGGTCACTAATACTCTTTTTGTTCTCTCACCATTGTCCTGCATCACTACTGGTTTGGTGACCAAACTCCTGTCTCGAGTTTATCAGAGAGAACAGATTCAGGTGATGATTAAGTTTTAGAGAAGTGAAGTTCTAAGTACTTGCTAGTTTTAGAATACATCAAATTACTTGGCACTACTGGCATTCATACAGAAATACATGTGACAAGTCTAGAGAAGAGATGCCAATAAATCTCTCTGGTTTTCTTTCAAGTAATCTGGAGTAGATGAGTAGATCAGTATTGTTGGAGAGCCAAACGAAATTAGAAGATTCAAGCCCATGCTCGTTACTTACGAACTAAACCTGTGGCTATTGCCAGAAACTGGCTCAGTAGTACCAAGTGTTAGGAACAACGGGAATGGTAGTGCAGGGACAGCTAATAGCCCCCCAAAACCCTGTCATGCAACCTAAAACGGCCTAAAGCATAATACTTTGAACACAGAGACACACACTGACTCTCTCACTTTCTCTCTCCCCCCTACACACACAAAACCTCTCTGAATAAAAATTGGTTATTTGTGCTTTTCTTGATCAGGCTTCCCATTCTTTGAAGATGATGCTGACGTAGAGACAATTTTAGCCCCCCAAAACCCTCTCATGCAACCTAAAACGGCCTAAAGCATAATACTTAGGACACAGACAGAGACACACACAGACTCTCTCTCTCTCTCTCTCTCTCTCTCTCTCTCCCCCCCTCCCTCTCCCTCTCTTTCTCTCTCCCCCCTACACACAAATAACCTCTCTGAATAAAAATTGGTTATTTGTGCTTTTCTTGATTAGGCTTCCCGTTCTTTGAAGATGATGCTGACATAGAGACAATTTTAAGATCTGCATTTGCTGAAAACCAGTTCTGCTATAGGTCCTCTTATGATGAAGAAAGTCAAAGAACCTCATCAGGCTACTCTAGTAGCTCTTCGAATCGTAAACATCATGATGAAGGAGGCTCCTCAAAAAATTCGGATAGTAAGTTGGGGTTGTCAGGTTTGGCTTCTGACAGGCGAGCCCTTAGCTTGAGCGATTCTGGTCCTTTGAGTCTTGAAGATGTTAAAAATGCGTAAGTTTTATGAAGTCCCAATTGCCATTTTTTCTTCATTGCCTAGTAAAAAGAAAGATATCATGCTGCCGCTTCTTTAGCATTTAGATTTTCGATGTTCTTGTGTTTTACCATCAAGTTCTGATGTCACATGTTTAGATATCGAGAGTGTGCACTGAAATGGCATCCAGACCGGCACCATGGCTCATCAAAGGTATGATTTTTTCAATGTTTTGCTTCCCTACTTCCAACTCTCTTTCTTTTTGTGGACAGAGAACCTGTTTCATTCTTTATCTAACGCTTTTAAATCATCAGCCTCTACCAAATATTCGTCGCTGCTACTCTTTGTACCACAACAGTAATAGTTCGTGTCTAGGCTGTTGGTGTTGTTTGGTGATTGCAATGTTCGGTTCTCGCTCATTTCTTAGGGTCCATGGGCCAGTAAAGCTGCACTGTTTGAAGCTCAAAATCCCGAGCTGCCCCATGGCATCCTGATAAAAGCCAAACTGCTGCCTTGGACTTGAGACAGATGTAGATATGCGAAGAACTTCTTCTCCTTGGCTAATAGAACTCGAATTCCTTTTTACCTTGGCTAATAGAACTCTAATTCGCACTTTGTTCAACTGAGTAAGAAAGGATCTTAGATGGCAAGAGGGGCTGAGTTTCGAAATGGTAAAGACACCCTTTTGCTTTGATCCATTTTGAATGCCCTTTGTATAAACCAAAGTCTCCACATCTGTAGTAACAAGGTTACCAGCAGGATGTTACTGGAGTACTGCTCTTGATTGGTGCAAGGGCTTGGGGCTAACACATAATGACAAGTGCAGTATCGAGTCAACCCAGTAGATCCATGCTTTCAAGTTTTGACGAAAGCAACTCTTTCTTTTGTTCCCCTACCCTCTTTTATGTCTTATTTACCAACACCTTTGTTTAAGGTTCAAACTGACAGTATTCTTTGTGAGACCAACTTTGTGAGGCCTATTTCCCCATGATTGAAGCTTAGTTAGTTTTCAGTATATCATATATGACGTCGACATCATCACTATCGTCATCATCCAAACTTTTGTCTCAAACCAGTTGGGGTCGGCTACATGAATTTTTTTCTTCCACTCCCTCCTGTCAGAAGACATGTTCTGTGACAATAAATAACATTGAATTGTTTTGTCATTACTTCTCCCCGAGTTATTCTCGGTCTACCCCTACCGCATCTTGCCCCATTTTCTTGGCACAAATCACTTCGTCTCACCGGGACACCTACGTTGCATATGATCAAACCATCTCAAGCAAAGCGCCACCCGCACTATTCCATCCATTTATTGAAGCTTATTCAGTTTTCAGCATAAACGTTTTAATATAAGACGTTGACATCATCGTCTTTTATGATATTTATCTATGTAATAATTTTTTGTACTTCAATGTATGCTAACGAACTAACATGGACAGGCTGCTGCTGCGGAAAAGTTCAAGGTTTGCAGCGCTGCATACCAATCTCTATGCGATAAGCTGGCTCCAAATTGAGGCTTTGCTGAAGCACTTGAGCTTCATTCTAAATCCGTTCAGGCCTTCTACAAGAAAGACCTAAGATTTAAGCTGCGACAGTTAATAACTATTTTTATGATAATGGTGCAGCAGTTTGTCTAGACAAGATTGTCTACCTGGTACATTCTCGGGGTATCTGGCATTCTCTTATGTCACTTCCCTAGCAATTCTTGTCTATGCTACCACTACCAAAACACTCACAACTTCTTACCAGGACGTGTTCGTCTTTCAGTGTATGAAAGATTATCAAAAGCTTGTGATTGTGGAGATTGTCCTTTATGCAATAGGATCCTTGTATTTGGCTCAATCTATTTGCCAAAGGAAGTAGGCTTTCGAGAAGTAGGATCGATTTATGAGAGAACTTAATTTTAGTTTGGCAAATTAGGCACTTAGGCTAACGTTGTTATCTAAGACACTGTGTGTGTGTGTGTGTGTGTTCTTTTTTTTTTTTTTTGGGGGGGGGGGGGGGGGTGTCACCAAGACTCTGTGCGTGAGTGGTGTGTTGGGGGGGTGGGGTGGCAGTGTTTGTTTGTTTGTGTGCGTGTGGTTATGATGTTTGTGTGCATGTGCGTGTGTGTTGTGTGCATGGGGGTGGGAGGTGTGTGGCAGTGTATCTGAGTGTATGTTTTGTGTATGCATTTGTGATAGTGAGTGTTGTGGGGGTGGGGGTGGGGAGGAAGAAGGGAGAAAGCAGTTGTGAGGAGGAAGAAGGAAGAGGGAAAGAAGAGAGGAGACGGGAAGAGGGAGGGAAAGAAATGGGAAATAAGAGGCCAAAAAGATAAAAAAAAATTTACCCCTCAGTAAAGGGATGTTAACAACGCGGTGGCAGGCACTGATGGACGAAATGATTTGATTGAAATAAATTTAAGAATCCTTTTCACACAATTGTTGTCCAGTGACCAAAGTTGAGTTTGCCTAATAGTGTGGTCAACTGAGTGGTTAATTAATTAAAAAAAATGCATAAACGAGCCATGAGTTGACTACAAATATCTCGACAAACAAATCTAATCAACGTCGTACGTACCAAAAGCAAAACAATTAGTCATGAGTCAACTGTAACATCTAAAACAATCATTCGTTTGAAGTGAGATGATAATTTTTTTTAAGAAATACTAGGACCTAAAGGTCAGTAGAAACTTAGTCTTCATTATCTCATGGGTGATATGAGTATTATAAAAGAGTGTGTGTACGCGCGCGGGCTTGCATGTGCATGTGTGACCGGGGGGTGTTGTTTGTTGGGGTGGGGTATGGCAGTGTGTGTGTGTGTATGTGTGACAGTGGATGTTTTGTGTGTTTGTGATAATGTGTGTTTTGTGTATGTCGGAGTGGGGGGTGTGCATTATAGTGTCCGTAATGCGTGAGAGCCATGAGTCAACTGTAACATCCAAAACAATCATTCGCAAGTAAGTAAAATGGTAAATTTTTGTAAAAATTCTAGGACCTAAAGGTAGCTAGAAATTTAGATGAAAATGTGTCTGTATGATAGTAGGTGTTGTATGTGTAGGGGTGGGGGGGTGTGTGACATTGTGGGGTGGGGGTGTGTGTGCTCGCGTGTATGTGTGACAGTGGGTGGTGTGTGTTTATGGTAATGGGTGTTGTTTGTGTGGGGTGGGGGGTGCTTGTGTGACAATGGGTCTCGTGTGTGTTTATGATATTGTGTGTTGTGTATGTGGTGGTGAGGGGTGTGTATGACAATGTGTATGGGTGTGTGTTTTGTGTGCATGTATGCGATAGTGAGTGTTGTGTGTGTCGGGATAGGGAGGAAGAACGGTAAGCAGTTGTGGGGAGGAAGAAGGAAGAGGGAAAGAAGGGAGGAGACGAGCGGGAAAGAAGAGGGGAAGAGGGAAATAAGAGGCCAAAATGACCCATTTACCTATCACTAAAGGGACTTAACGGGACGGCGGCAGGCACAAACTGAGGAAATAACCTGATTGAAATGAATTTAAGAACTCAGTAATCACTTTGACACAATCGATGTCTAGTAACTAAAGATGAATTTGCTTAACATTACAGTGGTCAATCGAGTAGTTAACTCATAAAAACCCACAAACAAGTCATGAGTTGACTACAAACATTCCGACAAATAAATTCAATTAGTGTCATATCAAAAGCAAAACAATTAGGTATGAGTTAACTTTAACATCTAAAACAATCATTCGCATGTAATTGTAATGGTAAGTATTCGTAAGAAATCCTAGGACCTAAAATTCACTAAAAATTTTAGTTTGATTATATCAAGGGTAATATGGGCATCATAAAAGTACTACTTTTCCTCTTTGTTTCATTTCAAAATATCCAAAATTTTCTCTATTTTTTCTTCTTTTCTCTTTCAAAAAAATTCACAAACTAAAGAAAATGGAGGAAATGACACAATTTCCTTTATTTTCATCTTTTTTCTCCCCTAAAAGAAACTTACAAACATGCTATAAATGCTTTCTACTTTCGCTCATGACTTTAGAGTAACTCATTCCTCCCCCTGTAAAGCCTCGGGGGTTCGGAGCAATGGAGTTTTGGATTTTTCGAGGAGTTACAGTTGGTATCAGAGCTAAGGAATATGATTCTGTAGACTTTTAAGGATGTAAAGAGAATATCAAAATATTTGATAGGGCGATTAAGAATATTTCTATAGGATTTGTGAATTGAGACGATGAACGTATAAGTTGATATCTATATTGTGGTTGTAAGAAATGGACTATGCACAGTACGACCTTGATCTTAACAGCTGGCTTGACGATAGGATGTTCGAGGAGCCTAATCCGGATGAAGATCCGGAAGAGGATCCAGACGACGATCCAGAAGAGGATCCGGATGAAGATCTGGAGGGAGACCCAGAGGAGGATCCAGAGATAGAAGAAGGCCCGGAAGAAATTATGATAGAAGATCCAATTGTAGGAAACGAGGATGAAGCCGAGACTGAACAATTTTATGTGGTAGACCTCGAACCACGGCAAGAGCACATGGTCAATGTAGCTCAAGTAGAGTTGTGGAAAAGAAAGTGTCACCGGTTGATTAAGGAAAAAGGTAATCTGGCAGCTCGGTTAGCATCTTCAGAAATTAGTACCAGCCAGACTATAGGGAAGTTGGAAGCAGAATGTGAACGTGAGAGATAAACGGTGCACCAGGTCCAAGAGCAGACTTGGGACACAAGTATGAGAGTGATCCGGACAATTTGCTTGTTCAGGAATGACCATCTGATAGAGCCCTTTTCGAGTATAGGCGACAATTGATTTTAGACGAGGGGCATTGGAGTTTTGAGCTGTTCGTGGAACACTATGACTGCTCGTAGACGGAGTCGTTTTGGATGTATATATAATGTATAGGGTAGTAGGGTTCATTTTGTATATGATAATTAAAATCGAACGTGGTGTATATATATATATATATATATGCATGTAAATAGTAATCTGTAGTTATGTTGTTCTCTTTCAGATATGTGTTTATATATATATATATATATATAAGAAAAGGCTAGCTGTATCAATATGGAGCACATGCATAACACTGATAGTGGAACTGGTCCAGAAGGCCAGGAGGTCCCGGTGGGGGAAACATTGTCGAGAAAGGGGCAACAGCAGAACCTCAAATCATTGATGGCGGTTCTGCAAACTATGAATCAACTTATGGTTCTGTTGGCTGCAAACATGACTAACCAGCAACAGGGGGCAGAACCCTGTTCAAGATGAGAGTACTTTATATGAGTTTAATAAACATAATGCCACCAGTTTTAAGGGGTCGTTAGACCCTATGGAGGCGAAAAACTGGGTCAATGAATTGAAAAAAAATATTTCGAGCCATCCACTGTAGTGAGAGGTAGAAAATTGAGTTTACTATATACAAATTGAGGAGTGAGGCAGATCAGTGGTGGAAGATGGTGGAGGGCAGTTATACTCGTCAACGGTTGGAGGAAATGACTTGGAACCAATTTAAAGAGTTGTTTTTCAATTGATACTCCTCGACAAGTTACCACGAAGAAATGCTAAGGGAATTTGCAAAAGTAATGCAAGCGGATCAGGAGTCGGCCGATGGATTTGAGATGAGGTTTTCACGCCTCACTAGGTTTGTAGGGAGGATGTTGCCGACGGAGGCCGATAAATGCCGAAAGTTTGAACGAGGGCTCAGGCAATTTCTGAGTGGTTAACAAGTTATAGGAATGTGTCGACTTAGCACGTGCGCTGGAGCAATCTAAGTGCGAGCATAAGAGGAGGATCGAACAGAGTCCAGGCGACAATAAGAGGAATAGACAAGAGTTCAGCCATAACAGGTTTGCGGGAGCCAAAAAGCGCTAGTGGTTTGCACATTCATCCTAACAGGGTGCCCAAGGGCTGAGAATATGACAAAATCAAGGGTTTAGGCCTGCTTCAACTCGGGGGAACAGATCAAAGCAGGGTTTTTAGAGCCGATCGGGACAGAGTACGGGTTATAGGGGGCCACAGGGCGCAGGTACCCGACCAGTTCAGAATACTCAATTCGGACCACCACACAATTTTGGAGCTCGATATACCCAGAGTGGTAGTCAGGGTAGCGGGTTGGCCTCTCTAGCTATTCCTTATAACGTTTGTCAAAGAGTTCATGGTAGTAGACCGTGCTACAGAATTATTAGCGGGTGCTTCCGGTGTGGTAGTATGGAACATCAGGTTCGGGACTGTCCGATGGCTAGCAAGAGCCAGGCAGCTTTTTGTCCTGCAATAGCAACAAGTACTGTCCCTCGACAGGGAAGAGGTCAGGGTTAGCAGGGCTCGACCCAACAGTCTCAGTTTCAACGGGGGCAGAAGCCTAAGACATCAGCCCGTCTCTATTCCATATCTGCCAATGTTGCTGCGACATCTAACTACATGGTGTCAGGTACACTTTTAGTAAACTCTTTAGATGCTTGTATATTGTTTGATTTTGGAGCGTTGTACTCTTTTGTTTCCCTTGCTGTTGCACGGCGATTAAGGGTGAAAACTCGTCTTTTAGATACAGACCTTGAGATAGGCATTTCGTTGGGAGAGTGTTTGACACCCACTACAGTCCTTTGCAACTGTACGGTTCAGGTTGGGGATAAAAATCTTTATGTGGACCTCATTCCTTAACAATTCGAGATTTTGATGTCATACTAGGTATGGAGTAGTTGTCCTCTAACTATGCATCGGTAGATTGCGATTAGAAACTGGTTCGGTTTAATATCCAGGGTGAGTCTGAGTTCACTTACCATGGGTCTAAACCAAGTGGGTTGGTTAGCATTATCTCATCCCTGAAAGCACAACGGTTATTACGTCGAGGTTGTCGGGGCTATATTGCACATATCGTAGACACATGTCAAGATAGCCTAGGGTTTTCATCCATTCTTGTGGTAGAACGATATCCGGACGTGTTCCCTGAGGAGTTACCGGGGGAACCGATTGACCGCGAAATCGAGTTTGTGATTGATCTTGTTTATGGTGCCGAGCCTATTTCTAAAGCTTCGTATCGTATGGCTCCAACAGAGATAAAAGACTTGAAGGAACAATTACATGAGTTGCTTGATCGGGGATTCATACGTCCCGACGTGTCCCCGTGGGGTGCTCAAGTCCTTTTTGTGAAGAAAAAGGACGGTACTTTGAGACTCTGTATTGACTACAGAGAATTAAATAAGATTACAATCCACATTAAGTACCTATTGCCTCGTATTAATGACTTGTTTGATCAACTTCAGGGTGCTTGTTATTTTTCAAAAATTGATTTGAGGCCCGGGTATCATCAGTTGAAGGTAAGGGAAGAAGATGTTCCGAAAATGGCATCTAGGACTCGCTATGGACATTATGAATTCCTAGTCATGCCTTTTGGTTTGACAAATGCCCTAGCAGCATTCATTAAGGACTATTTAGATCAGTTTGTTATAGTGTTTATTGATGATATCTTAATATACTCACAATCTGAGGTGGAGCATATGAAACATTTGAAGTTAGTGCTGCAGCGACTGAGGGATAATAAGTTATATGCAAAATTTTCAAAGTGTGAATTCTGGTTACAACAAGTCAGGTTCTTAGGACATATTATGTCTAAGGATGGGATCTCGGTGGACCCAGCCAAGATTAAAGTGATAATTTAATGGCAGACACCTAGCCCAGTAAAAGAAATATGCAGCTTTCTAGGTCTAGCAGGGTACTATAGACGGTTTGTAGAAGACTTTTCTAAAATTATGAGACCATTAACTCGGTTGACGCGCAAGAATACACAGTTTGTCTGGACTGAGGAATGTGAATCCAGTTTTCAGGAGTTAAAACAAAGGATGGTCATGGCGCCGGTGTTGGCGTTGCTGTTAGGATCAGGAGGATTTGTCATCTATAGCGACGCTTTTAAGAACAGACTTGGTTGTGTTTTAATGCAACATGGGAAAGTCATTGCCTACGTGTCAAGGCAGCTAAAGGTTCATGAACAGAATTATCCAACTCATGACTTGGAGCTGAAAGCGGTTATTTTTGCTTTAAAGTTACGAAGGCATTACCTATACGGTGAGACATGTGAGATCTATACAGATCACAAGAGCCTTAAATATATTTTCACCCAAAAGGAGCTTAAAATGAGGCAGCATATGTGGCTAGAACTTTAAAGGATTATGATTGTTCGATTCATATGGTTGCTGACGCCCTTAGTAGGAAAAGTACAGGGAATCTAGCATCATTGATTACTAGACAGCCTCAGTTGCTAGAAGAAATGAAACAATTCGACTTGGAGATCAAATGTCCGGGATATGGTGTAGTGTTCGCTACTATGTAAGCCCAGCCCACCCTGGTTAGTAGGATTAAGACGGCACAAGGAAACGATCCCGAGGTTACTAAGATTATTGGCGGTATTGGATGTGGAAAACAAACTGAGTTTGTAGTTGATTCTGAAGGGGTGTTGCGATTTAATCGGTGGTTGTATGTTCCTTATGATGAGGAACTAAGGCGATCGTTATTATCGAAAGCTTATAGCTCATACTTTTCAGTACATACGGGAGCTACTAAGATGTATCATGACCTCCGGGAGCAATTCTGGTGGCCAAGAATGAAAAAATACATAATGGAATTTGTGTCTCGGTGTTTGGTGTGTCAGTAGATAAAAGCTGAGCACCAAAAGTCAGCAGGAACTGTGCAACCCATAGAGATTCCCGAGTGGAAGTCGGAACATGTGACTACAGATTTTGTGAGCCGTTTACCCAAGATTGTTCGGGGTTATGATATGATTTGAATGATAGTGGATCGAATCACCAAATCAGCGCAGTTCTTACCTGTTCAAGGAAATTTTACTATGCAACAGTTGGCCCAGCTGTACATGGACTCGATTGTGAGACTCCATGGAGTACTTGTGTCGGTGATATCTGATAGAGATTCACATTTCACGTCAAGAATCTGGAAAAGTTTTCAAGAAGCTATGGGGACAGAATTGCGATTTAGTACTGCTTTCCATCCCTAGATTGATGGTCAGTCTGAGAGAACTATTTAGACACTGGAAGATATGTTGAGAGCTTGTGTTATGGATTCCAGGGTAGTTGAGATACCTATTTACCATTGGTTGAGTTTGTATATAATAACAGTTATCAGGCCAGTATTCAGATGGCGCCCTTCGAGGCCTCATACAGTCGGAGATGTAGGACTCCGTTATATTGGGACAAGGTTGGTGAGCGCCGACTCCTCGGCCCCGAGTTAGTTCAAGTAACTTGTGAAGAAGTTGATTTAATCCGGTCACATATGAAGGCAGCACACGATAGGCAGCGTATGTACGCTGCTAAGCGTACACTCGATTTGGAGTTTGTAGTTCGTGACCAGGTGTTTCTGAAGATTTTTCCCTGGAAAGGGGTAATGCGGTCAGGTAAAAAGGGAAAACTTAGCCCTTGATATACCGGTCCTTATGAAATCCTTGCAAGAGTTAGACCAGTGGCTTATCATTTAGCATTACCGCCAGAGTTATCTCACGTTCATAATATATTTCATGTGTCGGTTTTGAGGAAGTGCGTTTATGATCCAACTCATGTTTTACAACATCGGCCTAATGAGATTCAGACCTACCTGAGTTACGAAGAGGTACTAATTGAGATACTAGATCGGCGAGATCAAGTTCTGCGGACCAAGGTGATACCGTTGGTCAAAGTGTTGTGGAGAAATCATGTCGTAGAAGAAGCTACTTGGGAACCGGAGGATGCTATGCGGAGTGCTCATCCTCTTCTGTTCGATAACCCGGTATGCTAAATTTCAAGGATGAAATTTTTATAAGGGGGGACGAATGTAATACTCGCATTTTCCTAGCCCGAATCTTTTGTAAATAGGTAAAGTTGGGGTCAGTTGTGTGATATTATAAAAGATAATTCATAGGTTTTTCTTTTAGCTTAACACCTCATACTAGCTTAGATGACTAAGCTAGGCCAATTAAAGAGGGTAATAATGTTCTTGGAGATAAGGGAGCTTCGGAAGGAAAAAGAAAAAAAAAGAGAAGCAGACTAAGAAACAGAGGAAACCAAAAGAAAACAGAGCAAGAGAAGCAAATGGAGTGGGAAATAGGAAGAAAAACATAGAGGAAAGAGGAAGATTTGAGCCAAATTCAACAGGTAACCCCCCACAAACCTCTAGTATGCTTAATATAGTGTGTGTTTATGGGGTTTATGTGTGTTTTTAGTAATTGTGGGGTAAGTGTGGAGGCCATGAACATGGCTATGTAGGATAAGTGTTTTCTGGGATTTTTTGGCTTTGGTAGGGGATTAATAAGTGTAATTGTGTGTGTATTTTTACATATGTGGGTGGCCAAATCATGTGTGAGCGTGTAGGGGTAAAAGAGAGGGCTGTGGGTGAGAGTGAACTGTGTGTCCGTGAGTGTGTGTATTACAGCTGTGATGGTGTGTGTGCATATATGTTTGGTTCATGTGTATAGGTGTGTAATGCATGGGTTAAGTGTGTTAATGGGTATGTTAATGAGTGTAATGAGTGTGCTAAAGTGAGGTAATGGGTATGGGCGTGAAGGAATGATTTCAGTGTGTGCCGCGAGTGTGTTCATGGCTGGGTGGTCTAAGTAATAGTGGATGCAAATGATTATTAGTTCAGTGAAATGATGAGATTAATGGGTGTCTAGGAGTTTAATGAAGGTATATATAAAACTGTGTGTGCATTAGAGTGAAAGACGAAGGTTTTGTAAGAAAAATGGGTCACGGCAGCTGAAGGTAGAAGAAGGTGTGTGTGTGTGTGTGTCAGGGAAAATAATAAGTGTGGCAATCCAAATAGTAACTGAAATTGTCACTAAAGGTAGTAATAAGTTAGGCAGTTTTTAATCCAATTTTTATAAATATATGGGATCAAAGTTAGACAAAGTGCAAAACTATAACCCCTAATATTTTTACGAGATGTAAGTTCTGAAATTTTTCAAAATTTTTTGGTGCCCCTGAAGGGCGTTAAATTAGAGCATTGATTAACTAAAATTATCAAATTATTTGACTTAGTAAATCAAGTTATTTTAATCTGAAAATTTTATTGATATGATTCATATTATAAAATTTCGTATCATTCCGAGACCGATAGATATTTTTAGTCGAATCGACTTTTAAGCACTCGGTCTAGACACCGGTTCGGAATTTTAGGACAAAAATTTTCTAAAATAATTTTTAGCCTCGAAATGACTTCAAGATGCTTAAAATAGTATTTTAAGATATTTTGGGATTTTGCTGGTGCCGAAAACCTCAAGGGTATTTTGGTAATTTACCACCCAGAGGGGTATTTTGGTAATTTTTCTTATAAAATGTATTTTTGAGTACATCCACATATGATGAGACTATTTTGGCAATTTTAATCATGGAAACGCTATTTTGGTGGTTTAGGAACACGAGGGGTATTTTGGTAATTTTTTACTTCGGAGCATTTTGATAATTTTACACATCCAGCGAGGGGGTCGTTATGGGACTGTGCATGAGTTAATAGTGAGTTATAATACATTATTGTAAACTACATTATAATCTTTGAACTGTTCCGTTTAGGTTAAAGCAATGATTGTTTCGGGTAGGTTATCATAACTACGAACCAGGTAAGGGTTTCTGTCCGAACCTCAAGGCATCAGTTTGCTTCCAAAATTATTCTTTTGTTGCTTATGGCCGTCGTCGAATTCTAAGTATGCATTGAGTTTGATCTGTTATTGTCAAGTAAACCCTGATGTTGAGCCTGATTTAATTATTGAACTCCTGTTGGTGCTAATTTTTTACTGCACATTGAGCATTGATCTCTGTATTGATTCTGAGATGTATGTCTTATGTATACTAAAATGGAAATTTGTTCTGTTCTGAGGCGGGCGTTATAAGGCTTGTCTGAATCTTGCGTAGACCGCAGACTAGTACCTAGATGGATTAGTATTCTGGTACATCATGCATGTGTACATTTTCTGAGCCTTGCCTATATGGCATTGCTACTACCCATGATCAGTATCTTCTGAATGTATGTGCATTGTGTCTAAATTTATTGTTAAAAAATGTGTGGGAATAAATTGTTTGAGATCCCTCAACTGTTTGTCTTTGAGTTGTTGTAACTCCCTCTGAGATTTAGTTGAGCGACCTTAGAGCTCTCAAAAGCTTACCCTTAATTGTTCCGTTCTGCAGGTAATCCTCAGTGGTAGCTTATGTGGGAAAAGCCAGCATCGGGTAAGACCTTTAGAGCAGCTACCCTAGTCGGTATAAATAAGACCCCTGCGTGAGCATGTATAGTTAGTGTGCTTGTTAAGAATTTATGTATCAGTTATAACCTCTTAAGTTTGGAATTCCTTTTGTGGAACTTTATGTTGTTGGAAGAACTTAGCGTCATGTTGTTTAAGAATATGAAGGTATGACATGTGCTCTGATCTATGTGATGTTATAGGTTAACGCCTCAGGGGTCTGGAGCAATGGAGTTTCGGATTTTCTGAGGTGTTACACCCCCTCCCTCCCTGCCTGCCTCTCACCACCCCCACCCCCTCTTCTAACCCGCGTAGGTTACCAACCACATGTTTATCTATATCATATACTCAACCACATATACAGTTTGATGAAATCTACTCAACTATTGGGGCACCCCACCATTTAGAAAGAAAAAAAAATGTCTTAATATCCAAGGAATTATTGAACTGTGTCATCTATAAAAGTTGTCACTAAAAAGATGACAGTCGCTATCAACTCTTTCTTAGATCTTTGGGTCTAAAACAACAACAATTTCATCTCATTTGCTAAATTGGCGTGAAAGAGAAAAGTTTTACCACTGAAATAAGTGTCACTAAAACAATGTCAAGCAACTGACCGTAAGCCCAAAAAAAGTTGCTAGGTATTACATTACCGCAACATTTCTACACAACAAGAAGAGACAAGATGACTGAGGAAGATGATCATACTACGACCCTTGAATCGAATTTCGTCTCAAAATTAAGACCAAATAGGGATATACAAATATTGATGTTGTTTTTTATGCAAACTTTAGTATAAAAATGAAAAATCAAATTACAAAATCTCGCGTTAAGCAGCCGGGTTAAAAAAACAAAACTAACTTAAAAGAAATTATGTGCATCTTAGAACCGACCCATGCTTAGACAAAGGGATTGATGCAGATTTAGGCTTACTTCTCCTTCAAATTATGAAATCCACCCCGAGATGATTTTAGTTTGGAGATTTGGTGAGTCGAAACTATGACAAGTGAAAAATAGTTGCAAAAATGGGGCTTCTTGCAGTAATACTCTTTGATTTTCCACTTGCTTAGTATCAAGTATTCATAGAGTTGGTCCTTTATCTTTAGCCTAAAACTTTAAGAGGCATTCAACTTTTTAATTGTTGAATTCTCTTTTGCCAAGTCAGTTTCTAGTCAGCATCTTTAATTCCATACATCAGCTGTTAATAGTTATTTTTCATGCTGTTATCATGAGAAGGACAAAGAGAGACATAAAAGCTAAGTGTATAAGTTTAAGGACTAACGACGCATAAATTAAAGTTTAGGGACCTTTCAATAATATGAATAAAAGATAAAGAACCAAATTTATATTTCACCCTTCTACAAAATGCAAATAATAGTCGGAGAACTAGGTCATTGTCCCACATATGACTACATTAATTTATTGGCTTAGAAAAAAAAAGCTCGAAATGATCTGACCGATAAAAGTAAATGAAAACTAGGCAAATTTTTTTGATAAAAGTTGCTATTTTATAGATCACAAATTATTTCATTCCATTATTCACTACTGTTCAGTTCCTTTTCTTTTATGTGCTTTGAAAGAACTGTAGGTTATATTTGACCCGTCGGTACAAGAATTCGAACTTAGAACCTTGAGATACTATTCAAATCTGTCTCAGGGAACTTATGATGGGTTAGCACATTGAATTGCTTTGAAGGATTTATCTCGAGGTTTTGGTATCACTTCGGATGATAATATTCCCAAGTCTATCCTCCAACGAAACCAATCGGAGTGGGACGTCAGACCCTTTGTTTATCATTAAATCTCTTTTGTCCGGTAGGAACAAAAAAAATTGATTGTTATCCGTAGTCTTACATCTATTGTGAGGCATCCCAGTTCAATTAGTTTGAGATCATGTAGACTTTTTTCATGTTACCAAGTAATAAACATAACACAAGAAGCAGTGTAGGACTCATAGAGCAATATATATAGTTGATTTCCGTACAGTGTGACGTCCAAAGGTCCATGCTTAGACAGCTTAGTAAACAATTCTCTCCTATTGTCGGCTCATCAATAGTATCTAGTATCGGTGATTATCAATGAAATCACCTCACCAAAATTTGCACGTAGACTAAGGGCCACGCATACGCTATACTTAATAAATTTTGTTATCTTTAAATATAATGAACTCGAATGTCATGCCCTTATCGTTATTTTGAGGAAAAAAAATAAATTCATAAAAGCTATGACATGTAAATTTTTGTTTGTTCCGTTATTGTACAAAAGAAAACAGGCCATGTATCAAAGACGGTCGATTGACTGATTGGACTCCATCGCCGAATTCATTTTCGCCTTCAATTCTTTCAGCCCTGGAATGTATCCATAGCTCTCTAAGTGTATATAATGCTGAAGGCTATCCAATTTCTTGGGTCCTCTTCTGGGTTCTTTTCCAGCAGATTGAAACCCCATGGAAATTGTGGGCTCTCTTTCGTTTCCTCAAGAAGACCAACTCCTTTGATTTCTGCTCATCAGGGTCGAAATTCTAGAGCATTCCGGGTTTCTGTAACACGTTCCGAGTCAAACTCAGATGGGTCTTCACCTTCCTCTTCCTCTTCTTCATCGTCATCCGTTGCGTTTCGGTCAGATGTAAGTTCGTTTTGGTCGCTGTTAATTTAATCTTTGTCGGTTCTTTGGTTTTTGCCAATGCGGCTATACTGTGTTAATATATATATGTCGCAATGCTGTGTGTCCTGGATTTTGATCTTATATTCTATTGCTTTTTTACTTTTCACTGAAAAAAATTTGCATGATGGTTCCTCGTACTGTTATGTTGTTCTTGTGTTTGAATTGTGACAAGTGTAAAATGTGATGATTTGTGCTAAAAAAAAGAGGCATTGTGAAGCGATGGTTCTTGCCTTATGTAGCAGAAGGTTGTTAGGATGCTCGGAAAGTTTGGCTTAGCTTAAGCATGTCACTGAAAGGTTGCATAATACGTAGAGGTAGCTTGGCCAGGTGACCTCCTTGGCACCCCTGGCTCCCTTTTGGGAACGGATATCTAGAACAGATCGGTAAAGGACTGACTATATGTTGGAATATTTTAATAAAATAAAATGTACACTATAGCATTATAATTATATTGCAATTTATGGCTATATGGTATTTACTTACATGTAAATTATGAAATGAGTTACAAGTGCAATAATGAGTAATCAATTCATATTGATTTATGGTGTGTATAATATAGTTTATTATTTGGCATTATTGAGAATTGTTATCACTATTCCTTGAGTTACAAAGTTTTTAAGCTTACTTATGTGACCAATAAATGGATTATGATTGGCCATGTATACAAGGCCATGGAGTGTGATATAGAAAAAATACTTGAAGCTATTATGCTTCCAAACTTGGTGTTTTCTATTCTACTATCACAATGTATTTTTCTATATATATCTATAATATATATTTTATACTTGTGTAACGTGATCGTGGACTGGTTCATACCGTTTTCCTGTAGACGTGCACATGGAGGAGACATAACTGTGTCAATGGGTTTTATCTTTGAGACTTTATCTGCTGTCAACACCTGCACGTAGGGAGGCGATAACGTCTTTAGAACAACGACTTTCTCGCGACTCTCACGGACCAGCTATTTTTATATCCCTTTGTTACTCTAGATTACACAAATTTATCTAGATTTCATACTGAATTACTTTTAATTATTTACTATTATTTTGCTATATTTTAATTACCTGATGTTGCTTTTTGTTGTTGAAAATACAAATCAAAGCCTAAAAATCTTTCAACACTATATTCCTTTTGTGGTCTTCGGATGGGTAAGTATTATTTATCCTAAAAACATAAAAGAGGCTGCCTCGTAGTTGATGCTCGCCTTCTTGTGTAGTCATTGATAAAATTCTGGGGGATATGCTGATATCTATAGGAACATGCGACACTTTTCGGTTTAGAAGTGACGATGATGGTCCTCTGGTTTGCGACAAATCTTGTACTCCTTCTGCAAGCTTCAGTGAATTTGTTTATATGAATCTGTGTTTTATCCTTTTGCCATCTCGACTTTCCTTCCTTTTATTAATCTTCCATATTTTTTTTCAACTTTCGATATGCAGGGCAGCACTCGTAAGATCAATTTTTGTCAAAGGTGTGGTGGCCCAACAAAGCATGAGACACCTGATGGAGAGGAGAAGCTGAGAGCTATCTGCACACTTTGTGGGAGAATTGCCTATGAGAACCCCAAAATGGTATGGTGGCTTGATGGCAACTTTGGTTAGAGCTTTGTCAAGTGATTTGCGGAATTGCTTTTATCAGCCCAAGAGTTTATAATTCTCGTAATTGCAAAAACTCCATCGCATTATATAGTGCAGTAACCATAGGAGAAGTTGCTGATTAAACATAGGAATTTGTCTAATTAAAGTAGTACTTGGGATTTAGGATTTTGGAGATTTCGAAAATTTTGAGAGGATCCTTTATTTATAGGTAACATTTAGGTTTTCTACTAAACCTACTCATGACGGAATTATCGCGGGCTCGAATATCATTAACTGTCTTCTTTTCACCCACGCGTATATCACGACAGATACAAAAATATATCCCAACAACTGTAAGGATACGGAATTTAAACTTGGATAGACATAGTTGTAGGGTTAGAAGCCTAAGGGTGAGTTCTCATGGGTCTTGATACCCCTTGGCCGTCATTTCTTCTGATCAAAAGTTCCCGTGAGTTTTTCTTTCTTTCCCAACAATCTTCTTGTTTTTGCTTCTTGATCAGTTATGCAAGTCAATCATATTAATCTCGTCTATCATGGTGTCTTTTTGCCTTGAGTTTGAGCTTTCTTTGGCTCGTCGGAGCAGTAGTCAATTAGCATCGACACTTACAACTTAATGCTCTGGGATGGCCATGGCTGCATGATGATGATTAGTTGATATGAGTTGGGGTTGAACCTCCTTTGGTGCCGGAACAGGATGCTTTGGTGACCGATGATGCGGTAGCTGCGGTCAAGGGCATGGTGTGTCAGAGACTCAGAACTGCTGAGTAGGGTTGGGGGTGTCTTGAAGGCGGATAGTAGGCTTTGTAGGTGGAGTTGCGCTCCGTCATCTATTGTTCTCCTTCTCTTTGATTGAAAATTTGGTGGACTACACCGATTTATAAGGTTAACTGTTCAGATTAGGCAGCGGGGCATATAACGCGCAAAATCGCCTAACTTCTCCATTTTCTCTATTGGACATCTCCCCCTCTGTCACTTTTGGACAAAACCTAACTTCCAAGATGAAATCTGCAAGAGTTGGGTGAGTTCTCTTTACTTGTCTAATTTGTCTGTTTGCAATCTTACTAAACCACCCTTTTCTATGAGAATTGTGACAAAGGAACTGATCCTTTGCAGAATTAGTGTAATTACCACCTAAATGCCTAGAAGTACCTTTCTTTGTTCGTCTGTTTACAGGTATCTGTTTTTATCTTCTTATATACTAATACCCGTGCAGCATGTGCATATATGATACGACGCACCCACAAACACACTCACATTCAATATGCATGCATGCGCATGTAGGTAAAATGCAACGGAGTTACTGGAGATTAAGTTAAAAAGAGATGGAGAAGTTAATTCAGTAAATTGATTAATGGAAAACGTTGAAAAGAACTTAGGGGACCTGTCCTTTCTTTTGATGATTATAATTACGTTTGTTTGTAGTTGGAACGTAAATGAAACTTTGAACAGCTGAAAATAAGAGAGGCTATTAGGCCATACATTATGCCTATCGAGGTGTGGAGATGGTTGATGATTGTGGCTTAAATTTGTTGACTGAATTGTCTAACAGTATTTTACGTAGTAAGAATAGCAGGGCCCCAATCGCCAGAGATGAGGACTGGTTGTGAAGGGAGTTGCTGAGACTATGTGCCTTTTGTATATCAAAAAGCCCCTACGCCGCCATCCAGGTGTCAAGTTGAATAAATCAATGCAGCCTCAATTAGAGAGATCAACCTGCGCCTTTCCTTTTAGGCCTCCGAAGACACAGAACCCACGATGAGTGAAGGAATAGCACATTTATACACGAAAGCGAAGAGCTGAATGAGATATTTGAAGCTGCACCAAGTACAGGAGATTGAGCTTATGAGCCATCCAATGAAGCGTTAGAAGAGGATGTATACGATAGAATACAAAACGAGATTAAAGCATCCGAATTTCAGTTTGCATTTATGCTGGGTGATCTACTATGGAATATTGGTGCCAAGGTGTTGTCCTATGGTCTTTGTAATGCGACAGATTCCTTGCCGGTGGTTGCAAAAGGTGGTCGATGGAGGAGACTGGAGAGAAGAAGCAGCAGCAGCAGGAGAAGTAGAGAAGGAAAAGGAGGAGAAGGAGAAGAAGAAAGAGAAGGAAGAAGTACTCACCGGCGACTGACAGGGGATCGATGTTATCGAAACAGCCCATCAATCTCCACCACATCGATGTTGGGTGGAGATTGATCCCTATTTAATTGGTTGACATTTGACATTTTACTTAAGTACCCAATAATTAAATTATTACTTAAACCAGCACCAGTACTTCAAAGAAATAAGATTAGTACTACATACAAACTTTGTTCTGTTCAGCTATGCAATTTTAATATTTACAAAACAACCCATTAAACTTAAAAAATTCTCACTAATTTGGTTGAAAACTTCAAAATTTACGAAACAGCCCATTAAACTTAAAACTTACTACTTTAGATGAAATATTAATATTCTTTTACATAGTTAAAAAGATTCAAATTGTTTAGAAATTTTTCCGTATCCCCGCCGCACCCGTATCCTAGAATTTTCAAAAATGCCGTAACCGCACCCGCACCTGCACCTGTGTCTATACTTCATAGCTGATGATCGACCACTAATAAATGGTAAAGCTACTGATGGTACAGAAAATGAGGTTTCAGTAGCGACTGAATTTTGCCGAGTATCAGCCGGAAGCCTTATCTATTTGCTATAGTTATGAATGATCTTCCCTGATAAACACGATGAGTTCCCACGGTGTATGTTATTTGTGGATGATATAGTGTTCATATTGACAAGACTAGAATAGGGGTTTGATTCCTTATCAGTCGCTTTAGTTAAGGATGATAATATAGTGTTCATTCATTAAATGGTTATAGTTCTTGATGCAAATCTGGAGCTGGGGATGCCCTTCAGATTTAGGGGCTTTTGGGGAAAGTAGAACTAAAAGAATACACCTGTTGGTGTAAGTTTTATAAGATTGAGGATGAAGTATTTAGGATGAGATACTTGTTTGCAATTTGGTAGCATGGTAACTATCGCACGAGGAGGAAGAGACCGTGAACAACAATGACAGTCAACCCTGCAGTCGTACTTAATAGTTGATATACAATCGCTTTACAAATTGCTCCAAATGTATGATATCCTGCTGTGTTAGATTAGCTTTGGAGTTACACTGTACACGATTTGTTAGCTGTTTTTCTAATATATGTTCTTTGGGAGCAGGAACTTCTTCCGTAATTACGTATTGTCGTGGTTGATATTTTTTTTCGCTGGTGCATTCAGGTTGTTGGTTGCCTCGTCGAGCATGATAACAAGATTTTACTCTGCAAGCGGAAGATCCAACCATCTTATGGTCTTTGGTATGCATTTGCGTGGGTAGACATAAATCTCGAAAGTGAACATCCCCTCGCTTTTCCCTCTTCCTCTTTCCCTTTCCCTTTTCCACCTCCTCCACCTTCTCCTCCTCCCATTGTTCCCGTGCAGCTCTAAGTAGTCACCTTTCTGTCACAGCGTTTCCTCTGTCTTCAGCGTTATTCCTGAATTGCATTTTCTTGATAGGACACTTCCTGCTGGTTACTTGGAAATTGGGGAGTCTGCTGCAGAAGGGGCAATGCGAGAAACTTGGGAAGAAGCGGGTGCAGAAGTGCAAGTTCTTTCACCTTTTGCTCAGTTGGACATCCCTCTTATAGGCCAAGTGAGGGGAATCAGACCTTTCTTTTTTCTTTTTTTGTTTTTGTTTTCTGCACTTGGTGAAGATGTTCATGTTATTGTTTGTTCCTTTTCTTGAGCAGACTTATATAATTTTCTTGGCAAAATTGAAGAGGCCCCACTTTTCACCTGGTCCAGAATCTTCTGAGTGCCGGCTTTTTGCAATTGATGAAATTCCATTTGATTCTTTGGCTTTTTCGTCAATGTTGGTCACCTTGAATTTGGTGAGAGCCGGATTATGAAATTACAAGCATCGATCTTTTTGTTCTTTTGTTTTTCCAAACAACATAAAAAGTTATGGAAAGTCTATTTCCATACTTCAAATGCTTGCCACACCATGATTTCTCTTAAAAGTTGAAATTTTGTCACTAACACATTTTTAAGCTACAAAATGGGGCTTGGTTAAGCATTTGAGTGTTGGAAATAGACGTTTCTAAAGTTTATTTTGTATCAACTTCGAGTCTTCGGCTCTTCTACTCTAGTTGACAGTTTTATCTCGTGTGATTGCAGTACATTGAAGATTTAAAGGCCGGAAACCTCAAGTTTCACTATGGTGCCATCAATAAAAGGTATTATCAGTTTATGATATATTTATGTCCTACTCTTTCAAGGAATTCCTCGAGGATAAGTTTTTGGTTATCAGGTAGTTTGGTTGATAGATAGTAAGAGAACGAAAGATGATCTAGCCATGTCTTTCCCTGTCTTGGTGATTAAGATAATAAGGAAATCAATATTCTTCTTCTTTTACCGCTATTCTCGTTGGCTTTGAATCTTGGAGGCTCTCTTCAGGGGTGGACCCATAATGTCATGCAGAGGGGAGCCAAAAGTTCTAAAGAGTATAGTCGCTAGTGTAATAAAATTGATGGAATGTGTAGTGAGCAATATTTAATAAACTTGAAGCATTTGTAGTCTTAACTTTATAGGATGCCCTAAAAGAATTGTACATCTACGTGCATTAGTATTAGTATCACATTTAATACGTAAATCAATAAATTTTCGTCCTTTTGTAGATTCTAGCGTCGTTTACTTCTTATTTTTGGGCAATGCACAATTTATTAGAAACAATATCATTAATTGTATTCTCTCGTAATTATCTTGTTTACATATACGAAAGTCTTATATGAGCTCGAGTTGGAATTTTATAACTCTTCGTAAATTTAACCTCTTATGAACTCCAAATGACTTTTAGTAGAACTTGTACATAACACAGCTTCAACTTTTAATGAGAAAAGTGGAGTGTGAGAATCTAAATTCAAGAGTAAATTTATAGCTTTCCCAAAGTTTATGTTAAGATTTTCCAACTTTTTGACCTCTAAGGCTTTAACCAAATGCACGTAAATGAAATAAGCAACTTTGAGTGGCAAATATGAGGGGAGACCATGGTCCCTTCGGCCCTACTATAGTTCCGCCCCTGGCTCTCTTAGTTTCTTCGCCTTTCTTTTTGTTCACCGAGGAAGTAGATCCATCTGAAGAAAAAAAACAAGAGAACAATATCTTATCCTATCTTTCTTTTTTCCTCCCCCCATCGCTTATTGATTTATTTATTTTTGTATGGGGACATATTAGAACCAGATGTGGATTCAGCGGCTTTTGCCTTGCTATGTTATTTTTCTACTTGTCTGCCATCGGAGATTGGTAAAGCAATCTCAAAGATTTCCTAACCTCAAACAAAGATGCTGCCATGTTTAATATAACCTTTAGTTACATTGCAACATTATTTCCCCATCCTTATATTTAAAATAAAGGTCTCTTTTTTCCCTTAATTATTGCTGAAATCTTGGAAATGGAGGCAGAAGTCTAAGAACAATAAACAAACTGTTTCCATTAAGACCGTAACCATTCACTCTCTTGACTTTTGACAGGCCTGGCACAAGCCCATCCGAGATTCGTGCTTACACTCTTGATTATCATTTACAGTCTTGATGAGATGGTGCATCTTCGCGAAGTATTAGCGAAAAGGAAGATTATGTCGATAGAGATACCCAAAAAACCAAATGTGTATACACCCCAAGCCCATGACCCTCCTGTAAAATCAATGTTGTTTGTTACTATTTCAACTCTTATAACATCCAAATGTTAGGGTCAGTGGTTCCACTAGACCTGGACTCTTGTATATTCTTCTTAGCCTTGACCGATTGGATAGCTCTGTTGATATTCTGATGAGAAAAATTCGATTTGCTAAGTTGAATTGATTTACCAGTGTGCTAGTAGTCGATATATCTCCTAGAGCCTTATCATTTTTGTTCTATTTTGGGTACAGAACTTTCCTTAGTTTCCAAAAATTGGAACCTGAAAAAGACTCCTACAGTGATGTTCGTTGTAGCTGAACTGTTGTTTTGATTTCACATGAATATTTGGTCGATGGTAGTTTGTATTTGTTGAAAACTCATTTGCAGGTGAAGTCGAAACTCTAAATTGTCTGTCTATCTGTATAAGAGGTGAAGTTGGATTATGATGCAGAGAAGTCAAGCAAACGGGGAATGGCAACTTCATCATCAAGTTTCCAACTTTCTTGTTTCAAGTTCAAGGAATCTGACGCTGCAGGACGGAAGTGTGTAAATTTGATATCGCACAAGTTGGACGGAACTGCTAGATATCTTTTTAGCTGGACGGTACTAACGATCTTGAATCCTCAAGGTTCATGGCGAAAGACCGCGCGCGCACACACACTATAAACAAATCGCTGCAGAGAAATGGGTTTTGCTTATCAAAGATAATTTTGCTTAGATAGCAACACCCCTTTAAACACGAAAAGAACCCTAATCCTTGGACGCTAGGGAATCACAAAAAGAGATTAACTTCAAGCTAAAATCAAGTTGGCAACGAAATAAGCAACTAGTAAATAGTCTAGATTTGTGAAAGCATGGATGTTATCAAGTTCACCCTTAATCTCAAAACTGCCAACTGAGGGAAGTTTTCTCGCATAAATCATTCTGAAAGTAGAGTAAACAGCTTCTTTTTTTTTGCAATCCATGTTGCATTCAGATCGGTGTAGCTCTTAAGGAGGCATAGATCTCCTCCAGACGGTTGTTTGGCAACTTGCAACGCTCGAAACTCCTTATGAATCCAAAGTTACGGCCAAATAAATGCACGCCGATAATCGGGTTATATCTTGGGCTTCTGGCACTCAGTTTGCTCCAACAAATCGCAAGCTATCACTTCAGCTTCCAATGCGATTCATCTCTGCATCAGAAATCTCATCAACTTCATGGTTAGTGAGAAGAGGTGGTCCTAAAAATAATAATAATAAAAAAACCATGTAGTGAAAACAGGTGGTAGCTCCTAGGGCAGCATCCAAAGCTCCTGATGATTCAAAAGTTACGGCCAAAACAACGGACATCGATAATTGGATCATATCTTGAGCTTTTGGCACTTGATTTGCTCCAAGAAATTACAAGCTATCAGTTCGTCATTCATCTCTGCATTAGAATCTTTAACAACTTCATGGTCAGTGAAAAATAGTGGTCTTGAAGATAATAGAACATGCAATGAACAAAGTGAATACCGTGTAGCAGAAATAAAAGAAGTATGCAGACGTGTCACTTAGGATCAGTTATGCATCGCTTATGGTATAACGTTTTGCAAAATAGATAACGACAATAGTTATTATGTCAAAAGGAGCTCTCTACTTGCTAATGCCAAAATGCAAAAATGCACATTTATGCTTTGGATTCCAACATAAAAACAGTGTCGCTGCCAAATTTTACTCGGTAGATAAAAGTACTGTCAAACTTGACCTCGACTAAAGCACAACATATATCTAGACATGTGATGATAATGGTTGACTATACCTACGCTACGACTAAATAATGCTTCTCAAAATTTTACTCCTAAATCCCAAATGAAGTGACAAATTTTGGTTCATTCATTAATATGTAATATATAATAGGGCTAATTACACCTATGTCCATGAGGTTAGGATATAATTACAGGTAAGGACAATAATTTGGACAAATTACACTTATATCTGTTGATCAAACGGAATACAAAAATACATAACAGATTTAATAAAAAGACTTAATGCCCCTGACTTTGACATAAAATTTTTAAAATGCCACCCATCTCTCCTCTCCCCGAACTGCCTAATATATTGTGCAAACCCTAATTAGGGTCGACAATAAGGGGATGGCTTCGGCAGTTCAACCGGTGTCCCATTATGAAGCAACTGTAATCATACCCAACATAAGGATAAAGACAAAGAAATCTAGGCAGACAAGCACACGAGGTAAACTCTTTGGCACTATCTGTACAATTCATCAAAGCAAAGAAAGCTCAAATCCATCATTCCAAACTCCCCACCCGCAGCGATTACATCATTGAAGATTTTTGTGGGTTACGCGTGTTTTTGGAGAGGCGTGACTTGAAACAGTAATGGGGTTACGAGGAAATTGGAGTTTTGAGTTGATGTGGTTCTGTTTTGAGAGAAGAAAATTTGGGTTTTCACAAGGCTGAGTGTGGCTGCCATGCTCCGCTCTCTTTCTCAGGTTCCTTTGCGAGCAGAGCAGCGTACTGCAATCACAAACACTACAAGATAAAAGGCTTTTAGCGACCGGAAAATCCGTCGCTAAAAGCCTAAAATCCGTCACTAAATGTTTTAGCAACGGATTTACCGTCGCTAAAAGTCTCTCGTATAAAAGCCCGTTACTAATAGTTTGGCGATGGAATTTTCAAATCCGTCGTGTAATATTTAAGTTTTTGAGACGGATTTATTTATTAATTAGTGACGGAATATCCGTCTGTAATTATATTTTTAGTATTTTAATTTAATTTTTTTTGTTAAATTAGCGACGGAATATTCCATCGCGAAATGTCTTATTTAGCGACGGAATAATCCGTCGCTAAACACGGATAGTAATAAAAAACTTTTAGCTACAGTTTTATTAATTAGGGCTCAATTACTTCAATTTAGGTTTCAGTTAGGCCAAATGCTTGATATTCAACAAATTCATAAGACAAAATAATGGCCAAACGTCAAAATTAACAACAACATCAGATTATACATGGCACAGAAGACAAATTCGAATATGACCAAATGCTTGATAATCAACTTTGAAAAATAAATAACAAGATTAATTTAGGGCAATTGACATACAGATCTCGAGGTGGGTACGACAACGGCGGCGTTGGTGGTGCGTTGGAAGTGGTGAGCTTTGTCGCGCGGCGCAAGTGGAGGGCTTTGTGGCACGGCGGTAGTGGAAGGCTTGGTGGCGCGGCGTCGGGTGGGGGATGGGGTGTCGCCGGAGGTGGTTGCCGTAGGGAGGGGGAGAGAGAAACGGGAGAGAGAAACAAACCCGATGTGGGTTTATATCGAGAATCTTTAGCGACGGAATAATACCGTCGCTAAAAATCAGTCAGTGAAGGTCTGACTTTTACCGACGGACTTTTTAGCGACGGTTTTATTCTGTCGTTTTAATAATTTAAAAAAAGTTCAGAAAATACTAATTTTCTAAAAAAATTTTGGCGACAATAACTCCGTCGCTAAAAGTCCGTTTACAAATACTTTTACCGACGATGGCTTCCGTCGATAATAGTATTAAACGACAAAATTTTAACGACGGGATATTCCGTCGCTTAAAGGCCTTTTTAGCCACAGAATACCTTTCGTCGCTAAAAATTCGTCACAAAATACATATTTTCTTGTGGTGAAATAGAGAGATTTTGATACCCTAAGATTGAGCAATTTTCTATACCTATTTTGTAGATTGAGATAATTTGGAACCCTAGCAGATTGAAAAAAATTGATGAAAAAGACTAATTAGAGATAGGGAGCAAACCAATTTTAGGGTTTTAAAACCCTAATCTTCAAATTAAGGTTTGAAATTTTAATTTAAAATTTTTTAGTATATAGTATTGTCATTTTAAAAAAATATATATTGATGACATTATTAAAAAAAATATACTTTTTGAACTGAAACCTGACAGATCGACACGGCTGATACTTTTTAAAAGTTTTTTTTAGCAGGATATGTTACATTTTAAAATTTATTGTGCTTGAATGTAATTATATCTTACCTCGAGAATATACGTGTAATTAGCCCTACATAATATTATTACTAATATAATAACAGCGGAATCCACTGTTTTCAAATATTTACCTTAAAAGGAAAAAAAAATATCTACCAGAAAATTGGAATCGGACGTGGGGGAAACTCATGCAGTCGAATCCTTTGACCTGGGAGTCTCCGGCACGCGCATCAGAAGACTCCTACTGCTACAGGCAGACTCAGTATTACACCAACAACAATCCACCAATCGTACTGTTTATGTGACACTTTCGAGCTCATCTAACCAGAAAAATGGACAATACGAGTGCTCCCGGTCGGTTCGATCCGCGATCCCCTCACCGGAAACGCGAGCTCGATTCGCCTCTGCCCTGGAACGCCGGTTTCGAGTTCTGCGGCAACAGCGACCGTCGGTTCGCGTTTAACCGTCAGCCCTCGTTCCGCCAATCCGAACAGGCACCTCCACCTCACACGCCAATCTCCATAATCTCCAATGATTCGCTAAAGAAGCCTTTCCTTTCCCGTACTACCTCCACTATCGACATCTCGCCGGCTTATCCTCAACAGGACGGAATTGAAAGCATTTGGTCGGAGCGGGACCGGACTTCGTTGTTGTCTGGTAGTGGAGATGATTTGGTTAATAGATTTTCGGTTTTGTTGCATATGTTGTCGGTATTTAGGGTTTTGAGATCGGGCAATAGGCCGATGAAGCACTTGTTCGTGCTGATTTCGTTCAACGTGGCGTATTCCACAGCCGAATTGTGCATTGGCCTCGTCTCCGGCCAAGTAGGTAAGAGATGAAACCTTTGTAACTTCTTCTGTTTCGTAATTTTGGTCACTTTTGGCATTTTGCGAATTTCTAAGATAAGATTCTAATTCATTGCGTTGTTATCGTAAGTTTGACTTGGTTACAAAGAAAGTACTTATTTAGTTTGTACTTGCATTTTGAGTTGAGTTCAGCGTTAGCTGTTCGAATTCTAAACCAGGGAAGTTGCAAAAAGTCAAAGGAGAGAAATCATGAAAGGGCTCCTTTACTTTGTAATGGCCGACTAACTCAACTGAAAAGTATGCTTTTGCTGATTTAGGCAGGCAAATCTTACATGATGTTTCACCTTTCATTTTTCATCTATTTGCATTGACATCATGCATCGTCGTTATCGTAAGTTTGGCTCGGTTACAATAAAGTACTTATTTAGTTTGTAATTGCAATTTGAGTTGAGTTCAGTGTTAGCTGTTCGAATTCTATCCCAGGAAGTTGCAAAAAGTCAAAGGAGAGAAATTATGAAAGGGCTCCAGTACTTTATAAAGGTCGACTTATAGTAATTCAACTGAAAAGTGTGCTTTTGCTGATTTAGGCAGGCAAATCTTACATGATGTTTTGCTCTTTTGTGTTTCATGGTATCTGTATTTTGTGTATCATCGTTTCTTCCTTGATTAGAATATGACTCTTGAATTTAATTTCAGGTCTGGTGTCTGATGCATTTCATTTGACCTTTGGCTGTGGCCTCCTAACTTTTTCTTTGTTTGCGATGGCTGCCTCTCGGAAGAAGCCTGATCGAGTCTATACTTACGGGTGAGCTCCGGGCTTGAGGTCGTTAAGAAAAGTAGATTGCTACTTGTTAGAAGGTTCTAGAATGTTCTAGAAGGTTCTCAGCTTCTAGGTAGCTAGATCTCCTGTTAGAACTGATTCATTAGTAAGTAGGGGAAGGGGATTCCTGTTGGGTGGATATAGAAT
Organism: Escallonia herrerae; assembly: GCA_033070095.1. Classification (NCBI taxonomy): domain Eukaryota; kingdom Viridiplantae; phylum Streptophyta; class Magnoliopsida; order Escalloniales; family Escalloniaceae; genus Escallonia; species Escallonia herrerae. The sequence goes on from JAVXUP010001576.1 coordinate 137,193, forward strand.
AAATGCTGTACCGGAATCCATCTGGCGATGAAATGCCACCCCTCCCCACTTTTTTTTTTCCTGCAAAACTTGTATTTGAATTTGAAGAATGTTCTGATGAAATGGTTTGTAATAGTCCCTTTATGCAAAAAATGGGCGTTCAGCACAAAAAAGCTAACTAATAAAAGTTCTGATGTCAGGTACAAAAGGCTAGAGGTATTGTCTGCCTTTACCAATGCTGTAAGTATCTCGAAATTTGAGGCCTTTCTGCACAAATTCTATTATGATTGCGCTTACGTGAATCAGGAAACTTCTATGTTACCAGTAAATTAAACTGGACTAGATAATGTATCGTTAAAAGTTGATGGAAATTTATTTGATAAGTAGATGGGAACTTGGACCTAGTTGCTTGAAAGCGTGGGATAGATGAAGAGAAGTTGAAACTTTAGGCATCAGTCTAGATCCTGAAGCCACTACATTCCTTTGTTATTTCGACAAGAATCTTGTTTGACTTAGATATAAATGGCTACTAAACCAATTCTTACAGAACCCAATAAGTCGCATACTAAGAACTTAAGATCCGTGGGTCTTCTTTATGTACCATGTCCAGCAAATCCTAGTTTCTGTATAGTGATTGACTCTAAACTTAAGATTATGGTGGCAAAATCAAGTTAATTGTTGCAGCCATGAGACACCAAATTATGTCCATTCCTTAGGAAATCTGAAAGTCATCAGATTCGAAATTATCAATTGCAGTTTAGAGGTTTTCCTTGTTGAGTTCTTGATTTGAGGATTAGGTATATCTTGGATCAACATATCCCGCGGTGCATCAATTATAGCATATTCGATCCCGCTGTTATTCCAATCGATCGACTTCTTTGCTTGGGCTGGTCAATAGTTTTAACTTTTACCTTAACCTAGAAGATAAGAGAAGTTTGCCCATTGAAAAGGGTATTAGCTGTAATAGACCTGAAGACTGAAATAGGTTTGTTTCCTCCAAATAATTGTTGTCAATGCTTTGAATTCTTGGTCAATGAATAGAGGCGGTAGACTGGGAGAAGAGAAATACAGGCAGAATGTCTTCTAAACGACCAGATGATCGTGACTATTTACATCATTGAAGTCTTGGTTAGACTTACTTATGACAATATAGTAGTTATGAGGTTTTTTAATGAGCCGTCTGCCTAGTCCCTAGGCGGATGCTTCAACTCCTTACTAATAAAAATTCTAATTGACTTAAAATATGGCTGACCCAAAACTGGTTATGGAAGCTCCCAAGTGGGCTCCATAACCTTCAATTAGGCTGACTTGGAACTGGTTATGCAATCTCCTAAGTGGTCGATTTGGTTTTAATATAAGTTTGAGTATTCTCTCTTAATGAGCTTCTTGAGGACTGCGTCAGTGAAGGATAGTGGAAGCTGTCATTTACGTCTCTCACAAGAAGTATCATTTGTGTTTGTTTATATAACCTCCGAACCATGTTTCTTTTTCACAATGAATATAGCTCCTTATTTTGAGAAGAAGTTGGAACCTTAGTTGCACAAAGCGGGGGCGGGGGCGGGGGCGTAAGCACCAAGAAGAATATGAGGTTGGGAGCGGCTTGAATAAATAAATGCGTAAAGAGTATTATCATTTGTTTAGTATAGTTTACATAGATAGCAACAATAGACAAGGAGACTTTAAGGACTTGAAGGAAGAGAGAAACAAGGAATTGAGTTGAAAAGAACTTGATTTTCATGTATTCTATCACTTGTTCCATACATCTCTATCCAGCTAGCGGGATCGAGTTCCCATCTTAGCTTGGGACGAGACCCATGGAGCTCCTAACTTGGGATCGCAAAAGCGAGTTTCCGAGAGAGAAACGTCACCATATTAGGAGTTTCCTGCAACTAAGGTTGGAACATTATCATAAATTGTAATTCTAATTTCACCGGGCTGGCCTAAAAGGGATAAAAAAAAAAAGCATATAGATGGGGTTTTTTTTCCTCCTGGAAAACTATCTTTCTGGGGTTCCTTTTGTCCTTTCTTGATGGGGTATCTCGGTTGGCCTATTATGCTTTTGTTAGCTTTTCTCTTCTGTAGCTAATTCCCTAGATACTTTAGTCATTAACAAAATTCTGCACTGTTACTGCTTTCACACTGTCTTGCCATATTTTTGCCAATTGGGTCTTAGGGGCTAATGCAGCAATATTTTGGTTGTCCTGCATGTGTAGACAGCTATTCCTTTTGTTTATGTCGTTCTCCATAGCCGTTGAAGCACTTCATGCATTCATACAAGATGAATCTGAGCACAAGTAAGTTTGATTTGTCTGCTGCTTAGCTCGTTTCGTGCTTTTTCGATGTCAATATGTCATCTTTTCAGTCATTACCTTTAAAAAAATTTCCACAATATCGTTACAAGTTGACAATAAGAGCCCAATGCTACCGAAGACCCACATATGCTGGATGAAGCCCAACTTGACCTAGAAGCTTAAGCCAATAGGTCTTGGGTTCATCCACGTATGTATTTCCATCTCTTTTTCTATTCTTACCTGATGCAGGACTAATCACCTCACACGTGCACCATAATAGTATCCCACTCACGCGAGAGTCCACAAAATCTAAGCTCCTCCTCGAGCTTAACCTCTACAAGTCTTGTCACCAACTCCTCTATGGCGTGCCAGAGCTCACACCTACTAGAGTCATATTGTCCCAAGAACCATGTCTTTTTTCGCCGTCCGCCCTACAGGAGTCACTGTGTATCCTCCATTTAAGAGCCACATGCATGCTCCTTTCAAGGTGTTCCATATTTTGGCCCCATAAGTATGGACACTTCTTCAAGAGGTGTCCGACACTCCTTGAAGAGATGTCCAACACTTCTTCAAGAGGTATCCGACACGGTTTCCTGTAACTAAAAATAATAATAAAAAATTCGGACACCGCTGAGAGGTGTCGAACACGTGTCTGGAGGTGTCGGACACCATACCTCGACCCGTATGAGGTGTTGGTGCTTCCTAGGTTCCAGAGTACACCACCCGCATTATCGTTGTTCCAAGAGCTTCCAGATTCACCACCGGTCAACCGCTGAGGAGTGAGCCCAGGTTGTTACCCGTGTGCTCTGATAACTCAGTGGCACCAAGAAGGCCCACGTATACAAGATGAAACCCAACTTGACCTAAAAGCTTAAGCCAATAGGTCTTACTTTTGTGTTTACATACATTGCCATCTTATTTTTCACTTTTACTTGATCTGGGACCCTTGCATGTGCACTTTAAAACATATGCTTTTTATCATAACATGTTCATCTTGATTGCTAAGGTTTGGGAATAAGCATGAAAGTTCTAATTTAAAGCGTCCATTAGTTTGATTTGTCCTCTGTTCCATTCTACACCTCATATTACTAGATATGTCACTATGGGTTTAGTACTTAAAATGAATAAGAGAGAAAAGTTGCTAGCAAAAGAGAATTTCTTTTGCTTTTCCTGTTTATGTAATTGGGAATAAAACTAGAATTATGAAATCCTAAAGCCTTTTCTAAGTACTTACATCTGATGTTGAATCTTAGAAACCCGTACGTATCTTCTCTGTTTCTGTACTTTCTTGGTAACAACTTTGAAACCATTCCACTGCTTTGAGATATGAGAAACCAATTAAACTACTAATAGAAAGCAACAAATATATTTATCATATTCATATGGTGGATTCAAGAGATACATGCTGCGCAGAACTATATTGTTTGCGTTGGTTTAAATATGTGAATGAGTAGTTACTCATCATTATGTACTCAGGCATTACTTGATCATCTCTGCGGTTACAAATCTGTTGGTGAATCTTGTTGGTGTTTGGTTCTTCAGGAACTATGCTCGTATTAATATTGGTACGTTTCTTGCTTCTTTTTTGTTTTTGAGGTTGTGATTCAGTACCTAGTTTTTGTTGATCAAGAGCAAGCTTCTTTCTTGTTTTACGTGCACTTGTTTCCCTAAAACTGCCTCTAGATTGTTAAATAAGCTGTCTAATCTGCAGAATCCTCCTCTTAGATTTAGGGACTAAGTTATATGAACAGGTGGGCACCCGCCACCTCATCATATCCTAAATGGGTCTTTACTTTTTTTTATATGATTCTTTTACAAGCACAAAAGAATAAGAACATACCATAGATTAAACCTAATATTTGGTTTGAACTCGACAGCCGAGGCTGAGTGGCCTATGTACCTGATAGGACTAATAGGGATGATAACCTCGTGGCAACCTAAACTCTTGCTTGTGGCCATGAGAAAATAGTTTTATCAACACTCCCTTTGAACTGAGTACTGGAAAGGTGGTTTTATTATCCAAGGACCAAAATTTGATCGTGGGGAGGGAATATAATCTACTCTAACTTAGAGAAAAGTAGAAAAGACTTGCCTTTGATCTGGATTGCTTAGTTGCATTATGTGATTATCGATCTAGTGTTGAAATCTGAAAAAGAGGTTCTGACCGATTGCAAAAACTTCGTTTCAGCCTTGAAGATGATCTCTGCTGTATTCGGCTTCTTCTGTAGATTTGTAGCTCTTCAAAAGATACATAACTTAGGCTTTTGATTCGCCTAAATCGGATATAGCATGAGTGATTTGGAGTTGTTTAAAGTTCAGGGCTATGCTGGATGCGAGAAGTCGGAATTAAGGTTTTTTGGAGGCACAGTGGGAGGCTAACAAGGCTGAATGCTTATGCTTTCCTCCCTTTAGAATGAAAATATGACCTCAATTTATAGCTTTAAAGTGCTTTGAGGCTAAGAAAACCGATTTATATCTAAAAAGACTTAAATACCTTTAAAACCGCCAAACCTTAGGGTTAGCTGTAGGTCAACTTTGGGTGTTGGTCCTCTCTCATCCTAAGTTGAATTTGGGCCTACCACATACCAATGGAAAGCTCTAGAAGTCTACTTTCACATGGAATTGAAATCACTTGAAAATATTAAGTATAACTCAGGGTGTTCAGGAAAACATCAAAACATGTTTGGTAATTACTAAATTTTTCAATCAATACTTAATGACATTAGGCTTATGCTTTATCAATTGAAAGCTAACTTACAGCCCTTGATGATTACTACAGTCAATATTTCAAACCAATTTCAAGGTCAGTGTGTAATAATTGACAAATCTGGGGCTTTTTTAGAAATGAACTTTGAAGCCAGACCCCTAATTAGATTGACCCAGGGAAAGGTACCCTTCTTCTTCTCTCTCTCTCATCTCCTTCTCTTTTCCTTCTTTTTTGTTACTGAAAACATCCAAGCTTACTAGTCCAGAGGAAGCTAAGTCAACTTCTCCGATCTCATTTACAGACCCATTTGGCTTTAGCCTATATAAGACCTCTTCTTCATGCTTTTGGTCCCATGTCTTTTTTCGTTCTTTCTTACTACTGTTGAGACTGCTTTCGTTACCGACCTCCTTTCTTGTTGTTGTTGTTGAGACTATTTCATGTTATTGTTCTCATCCATTTTGAGCGAAATTCAGCTACTCCAATTGATATTTATTTTTATTATATACGTTTTATATACTTAAAACAAAAATATATTAATTCAGCGGTGTCCTGCAGTGTCCCAAATCTGTTTTTTTGGAAATTGCGGTGTCCGGCGTCCCGGTCGGTGTCGGATGCGGCGTCCTGTCCTTGCTACCTAGCTGTAGTGCATGTGTACCCAAAATTGACTCTTACCAAGCATAAAAGTTCCAAGCCAAGCACAAATCAGGATCTAACATTCATGCAAACATACTATGAGATGCTATAATCACAACAAAATGTTAGAATGATGATTAAGTAATTATACATGCAAAGTAACCCCTAGATGGATGCGGCAAGGCAAAAATGAGGTGTTTACAAGCAGACTACACTACTACCGGGTTAAGCCCAACACACAAACTGACAGAGTGGACTGGAGTACAATAAAGTAAAAAGGAAGTAAACCCTATAAATAGCCTAAATGCATTGGATTTGAACTGGACTGGATTGGATTGAGCTGGAATGGACTAGTAAAATGTACTAAATGAAGCCTGCAAAAATGAGGTTTTTACGGTCCCCTTGCTTCCTTTACCAGGGTGGTCTAATACCATATTTACTACTTGGCGTTGGAAATCCATGCCTATGTTAATTGTTGGACAGCATTTAATAAAATCGTGCACTTCTTACACTGCCAATCAGGAAATTGAAGAGACGTGAAATTGAGCATGCCATGCCACAAAACTATGGTAAAACAGGCAATTAAGCTGTTTGAGTGGCAATTAAGCAAGTCACTCAAGTACGTCAGTACTCGGCAGATTGACTTATAAGTTAATCTAAGTATCAGCTGTTTGAGGACAAACTTATTAATTGTCTCTGAAAAACAGGCAGGGGCTGGACAGTATTTATCTTCTTCCTACAAATGTAAAAGAGGATAAAGAAATTTCTTACTTGTCTCTTTGCCTCTCCACAACTCCCCCTACTAACAGATAGCTTCGGTTGTTCTCCTACGCGTATATCATAATTGATTTTTGGTATTTACGTTCCATGGCTTAGTCCTTGTTAGTTACACAAAGCAGGGGCGCTGGTGGGAGCAGGGTGTAGGCACCTAGAATAATCTAGGTTCGGGAGCAGCTAGAATAATTGAATGCATAAACCTTATTAGTTATATAGATATCTTCAACCTATCTTTTTCTACGTGTTTTATTTTTGTCTTGAAAGTATCTTAAGTGGTGGTTACTTGTTACTTTTGTACTTACCACATCAACTTGCTACCAGCAACTTGCCTTAGAAATAACAAATGTAAAAAAGGTTGTTTGGCAGTCGCCGTTCATTTATCGAGAGTTCTAGTCGGAGATCTCTCGCCCAATATTGTTCATAGGGCCAAAATGAGGGAGGGAGGGCCACACTGTCAGATATGATAAATTGACAAACAGGTAGGGTATATTTGTCAAACCTATCATTGCTGATTGGGCAAAGTATCTATAGTTTGGGTCCATGCTAAGTTGAACCAACAGGGATGTTTGGGGTTTGGCACAATACGAGCGCTGTTACTGTGGTTTGGCACAATAAGAGCCCTTTTACTGTAGGGAAACTAACTCCTATTGCTTGCATGTTCTATGGACTGTTGTTATTGAAAGACTTGATTGCTTTCCTTTACATTATAAAGTACCATATACCTTCATTTCCTCTTGCATTCTTCTTAGATTGCACGTTGCCTTGCAGTTTATAGGAAAGCTGAAGATATGAATTACCACTCGGTTTGCTTGCATGTTCTTGCCGATTCCATTCGGAGGTATGGAGTACCTCTCTCTCTCTCTCCCCCCCCCCCCTCTCCCTCCCTCACTCTCTTTGTATATTTATATGGGGGCTGATGCATATATAGCGCTAGAGAAGCTCCCTTCTATCTAGCTGATCTAGATTAGTTTGTTTTTCTAAGAAAAGGTCGCCCAATTGCCCCTCTTTTGGGCAGCTTGTAAACAATTGCGCAAATACCCTTTTCTAGAAGTGGAAACAAAAAAGTTGAATACCAACTCCGGCGGTGACACAATATGATAAGATTATCAAATTTTTGGTATCTTGATTAAATAGGTCTAACAGAAATGTCAAAGTAGGGAGGACCATGAAGACACAGCAGCATCAGCAATCACCCACCACCGCCGACTCACTGACCACCGCTGAATCGCCCACCGCCCGCTACTGTACCACCCACCCATTACCGCATAGACCACACATCACCCTTCCCTAGTAAATGTGCAAAACACTAAAAGTTTACGAATGACCCACCCACCAACCACCACACCAGCCATCCACATTGCACAAACCTCCAACCACCACACAGACGACCCACCATGGATCACCACCCGCGCCTCTACCTCTATTGACCCATCTATGCACAGACCATCCACCACCCCATCGAACCCACCACCACACCAGAACCCACCACCATCAACAAAGCTGCAACCACCCCGCTATCACACCAGCTGCAACCACCTTCATCAACAAAGCTGCAACCACCCCACCATCAAATGTACAACCACCATTATTGACCCTGCCCCCGAACTCAAAACCACCACGACCATCAGTCACCTGCGTGGAACTCATCAATCACCACTAAACCCAAAACCACCACATCTCCAAGTGCCAGCAAAATCCACCATTGCTGCCAATCAACCCACCACCAAGCTTGATTTTCAAAATGGGTCATGTATAGAGGCCAGCAGTGAAGCATGGGTGCGGCAGTTTGGGTGAAGCACCGGCTACCAAGATTGATGTTTATGTTGGTGCCAATGAAAAAGTTACAAATCATAGTTTGTAACTCGGTGCTGTAGCCAATTTCACACATATAACTGGCTGCCTAAAAGATTGAAGGTTTACGACCGACCAAAAGTTTGTCAAAAAGGGTATTTAGGTGATCTTTTACCAGCTGCCCAAAAGAGGGGCGGTTTGCAAATTTCTTTTTTAAAAATTTTGATCTGGACCATCCGCATTGTGGTGTGGACTGCCATGGATCAGCTAGATAAAACACATTTTTTCTAGCGCTATTTTTGGATAAGCCCCCTACACACGCACACAGATATCCATCCATCTATCTATCTATTTATCTATGTTCCATCTCCCTCCCCCCTCCTTTGCCTGGGCCAATGAATCATAGGTGATACCTCTTTTTATTTTCCATTTTCCATTTTTTTGGCATGCTTTTTCTTAAGCTGGTTTGCATGGGGTTGTTTCACAGTGCAGGTTTGATCATGGCTTCCTGGTTGCTGACCCTTGGGTAACCCTTCCTTTGCGTTTTATTAAGGATCCTTTTCTTTTTTATGTTGGTGCCCAAATTCAAGGAAAACAAAAACCTAAAGAAAAAAGGACACTTCTCTTTCATTAAACTAATTTTACGTTTCGTTTTCCAGGGTTAAAAATGCTGAAGTCTTGTGTTTGGGACTGGTTTCAGTCATGGTTTTTATGCTTGTCATGCCACTTTTTACAACAACTGGCGGCATCCTGCTCCAAACCACACCCCCCAGCATTCCACCCTCAGCCTTGAACAAATGTAGGAGACAGGTAACTATATTTCCTTTTTATTTATTTTTAAATTCGTCCGTTTTTGGTTCAAAAGCATTTTTCGGAGAATTTTTGAGGTTTTGGCATTCTTTCTGGTCGGCTAATACGTTGCCCGAATGCTCTAAAATCATATTTAGGTTTCTTCTTGTGAAGATGTTGTCGACGTATCACAGGCACGTCTATGGGAATTGGTGCCAGGTCATGTTATTGGATCACTATCACTCCAGGTACTGGTACTTTACTCAGTTCATTACCATCCGTGTAAACCCTTAAAGTGCCGTTTATTCTTGTGGCTGGGCACTATTTTCTATTTTCCTTTTCTGGATTACTCTATAGTTGGTAAGGTGGTTGATGTCTACATTTGCCTACCTATAATTGGCTAATTTCGAGGTTCATCTTGGTGGACAATTTCAACAGGTGAAGAAAGGAGTGGACGATCGCCCTATACTTGAATATGCCCATCATTTGTACCATGATCTGGGGGTGCAGGACTTGACAGTACAAACTGACACATCGTAGGCCTCACCTCACGGTGATCACTGGTAACTATTTCATGATTAAATACTTCATACATGGAGTCAATAGTACATTGTCATCTGCAACGAGGTGTGCTACTAGAGGGGACAGTCCATTGGAACGACTTTATAGAAATTCTTCTCATATTGTACTACTATATTCCAATTTTGAAGAAAATCTGCCCATAGAAACGACTTCATATAAATTCCTTTCTCATATTGTACTACTATATTCCAATTTTGAAGACAATCTGCAAGGTTTTCCACTATTAGTAGCTTGATGTTAGTTTTTCTTGTTTGTATCATCTATGGTAAAGCTGTATTTCACATCTGGTGCACCAAGCTTTGTTCTCACACGCCCTATTCTTTGGCCCAAAAAAAAAAAAAGGAAAAAAACACACATGATCAACCAAAATTCTGTTGACTACTGCATGGATGGTGGGAGGGAGAGGGATGATAATTTCGGATTCGGCCCAACAAAGATCAAGTATGTGGTGAGCTGCAGATTCGTTTTGTTTTTTTTTTTTTTATAACTTTTTTTTATCTAATGCCTTTTGCTATATAAAAACTACCAATTACAATATGTCATTAACTGTTTGGGAACAAGGAAGACTGGACCAAAAAATCAATACTCAATTGAGAGAGAAACTCTAATCAATCTGTCTTTGTTCCTGTGTGTATGCCAAACCTTCAAGTCATACAAATATTTCTAGAGTTGGAATTATTAGTATTACTAAGAGACGAATGTCCGGTGGTCCTTGAACTATATACCATTTGCTATCTTAGTCTCTCGACTATTTTTTTTTAGTCCTTAAACTTCAAACCGTTTGTCATACAAGTCATTTTCTCTGTTCAGCCAAAATATTTTTTTTTTTTTGTGGCTTCCACTGCAGGAACACTATAGTCATTTCTCTATCTTCAAGAACCATAAGCTTTCTTATCGTTCTTGAACTATTAATGTATTGCTCAATTAGTCCTTGAACTAATTATTCCACTCTTGATCCTTTAACATTACTTCAATAGTAAGTTTGGTCATTTTGATCACTTGAACTAGGTTTTATACGTTGACAAAAAAGTCAATTCATGCCCCATCAAAATACGTCGACACCATGAACATGGAGTTCTCTACAAGGTGATTTTGGCCTTACTATGCAACATCAACACCCTCTCCTCTACCAACATAATCAACACCGTATCATCTCATCCCTAGCTCCATTGTGCCGCTGCCTCAACTACCAGCATGCCGCTGCCTACCACTGTTAGCAGTTGGCTGTAGCTAGCCCCTAGCTGCTGACAGTTCGTCACTGGTTGACGGTAGGATGGTGGAGGCGGGAGGTTGGGGGCTGGGGCAACCGGTGGCGGTGGTTGCAATTGATGATCCATAGTTGTGACTGACAAAAGTGACAACCGACGACTAATTGCCGACGGCATAGGGCTACAGGCTGGTTGAAACCATTAGAGGTGGTGATGGTTGGCTGATGATGATGGCAGGTAATGACCACTATGAATTGGTTATGATACCAAACTCAACATAATCCACTATAATTTAGTGGACTCGACTGAGTAAAAATCAATATTTTTTTGGGTTGGATTAGTTAAACCCATAAAAACCAGGGCGTTGGTGGTGTGTAGCAGGAAAAAGCCACATTCTGGTAGCGTTTGAGAGCTTGACGAGGAGGAAGTAGTCTGATTTAATTTCTAGAAAAGATCTTCTGGTGGGGCTCAACAATTTAAGGAGCTATTTGTTTCTCACTCCTTTGCCAATTTTCCATTGGGATAATCAATTTAGTTCGAATAAGTTTTTATTGTTTCACTTGTACATGTGTTACTTTGATAACTCAAAAAATCAAGTGGTTGGTTTTGGTGCCGGTGATGATCAATGGCGGTGGTGCAGTTTTTGGTAGCTTTGGTGGAGGTGATAGGTGATAGGTTTAGTAAAGGCAGTGGTGATCGGTGTGCTGATGACGGTTGAGGTGGCTTGGTGGTGGTTGGTATGGTGGACCGGAGGTGATGGATTTGACGGAGGCAGCTGTGATGGTAACAGGGATTACAAGGAAGAGCGATATTGTGGTGAGAAAAGGATGGAGCTGATCGCTAGTAACGATGGTGGATTTGGTGGCAAGAAACAGGGTGGTGGCTCATTTGTTTTAGTTATGCCAACCGTGTTGGCTTCCTAATTTAACTGGCCTTAAATTAATAATGGATATCTCCGCGTAAAATTGTGAATGGGCAACAAACTTGAACTTCAGAGTGTTGGATGATGCCAAAATTAAAATGTCACCCAAGTATAAGGTTGTGTGAGCAATAAATATCTCAAAATTTGAATTTCCGAATGAAGTGTCAGATTGTGAGCCACATTGTTTTTTCAGTGACTGACATCTAATCTATACTATCTATAAAGTACAAATGTTGTAATCTTTTATGGACGGTTATGTTCTCTGTTAATTATATCAATAACACTTTTACCTTCCATTTATGACTCCCTATTAAATTTGGTTGAAATTAAATGAACATTGGATAATGAATCTAATTATAAACATTGGAAAATGAAAGTTCAGATGAGAAAGAAAAACAAAACAAAAAAAATATTTTATTACTCCCTTTTTAATTTTGGTTGAAATGAATATTGAATGATGAGAGTTGTGATTACTTTTCCTTACATTTTTAGGTTAGCAAACAATTAACCAATTGACAAACTGAAAAACAAAAACAAAGCAAGAACATTGAAATACGTGAAATATCAGTTAATAAACAAAAGACTGTAGGAAAAACGAAAACAGAAAAAATAAAAAAAGGGTTAAATATGCATCAAAAATGAGAAAAAAATAAGGTTAAAATACGTCACAAACTTGAACTGAAAATTTATTCAGTTATGCACATGGTCCGAAAATTACAAATCTTAAGTGTATTCCATAAATTAATTTAACTGATTACAAAAAAGAATGACGTAGATTCATTCTTTTAATTTTTCTATTTACTTTTCTTTTCAGCAACATCATCAAATATTTTTTCAATCCAGAAGCTTACAAAGAAAATTTTTAAATATTGAATGGATTACAATTGCGTATATCAAATATACATTTATTCTAAAACAAGTCACAAAATAAATATGAATATAATTGAATTATATTATTTTGATCCAAAAAAAATTAATGATATCAATTAAAAAATTACTCCCGACCACGTCCACGTACAACGCACGTGCTCAATACTAGTGTCTTTAAATGCATGATAATTAAGAAGTGATTATTGAAAATTTTAAAGTTAATAGTTTTTAGACATTAAAAACGTCCAATAATCCATGATTTTTTTTTTATGAAACAAACTTTGTTCCAGGAGTATATTTATCTCTATCACAATGGTACTAACTCCGATTAATTTTGTAGGATTGTCTCCTTTAAAAGCTTTCAGTATTTAATGAATAACTGCTTTGACACCCTAGAAGGAAATAACCTTATATAAGGTTACAAATTAAATTACCAAAGTTAGAATCTGATTATTAATTTTCTAGTACCAACATCGTGTGTAGATTGATTTGAGCATATCATACTTTTGCCTTATAAATACAGCCATTGTGTACTTGTTGGGACACAAGCAACACACACACACACACAAACACAGAAATAAAGTGATAGAAAGTGGGAATCAGTGTGAGAACAGCGATATGGATAAACAAGTCTGCTTTGTAATTGTCATCTGCATAGTTTCTTTCTTGTGCTTTATTAACCCCTCCAAAGGTCCACTAGTTTTTACTCTCGACTTAGGGTCTGTTCGATAACATTATAGGTTTTAGTTTTGATTCTCTAAAAAGCCAAAAACAAAAAAGCAGTTATAACTTCACTAGCTCTTTTCCATGCGTAATAGAGAAATGAAAAGGATCCAATAACCATACTCTAAAAAGTGTCAATGCGACATCGTTATGGGATCCAACTTCCGAAATTCGATGTACAATTGATAAGATGGAAGGTCAAAAATCTCATGAGAGAGATAGATAGACAGACAGACGTTTAGTTGACAGAATGTTCTCAACCATCTTCTATATGTAACAAAAAGAGAAGGAAGAACATATTCGGACTAAACTCTTAAGGGTAAATCTTTCTTGACAATGTACACGACATCTATGTAATTCTGATACAAGACTTGTGGGCTTAACAAGTCTTGAATTGGATATCTTAACTTTGTGCAAGAACAACTTTTAAATAGTCTTTCTTGATTGAGCAAAGTGGAGCCGGGGGACCAAGTACAGGCTCAACAGACAATCCAAGTTAAATTTGCTCACTCTACAAATTTCTTTATTTTACTCATTTGGTATTCTCAAAAGAAGTCTTACCACACATGAGACGAGACAGTGTGTTGAGAATACTACATTGGTAGGCAACCTTATATCTCAATCTACAAGCCTTGTGGACTCTCTAGTTATGAAGATTTGAATTTGAGTTAGATTTCATCCTGCCATACTAGGGTTTATTCAAGAACATGAGATTTTCCTACTAAGGCGAGGTCCAGTACGTTTTGGCAAGTGTTGTTACAAAAACTCTTTTCGAAATGAGTTATGGAGCAATGCATGCAGACGATGGTTCTTTGGAGAAAAAAAGCTTACATAATTGGGGTCTAACGGACTTGTTTCTCCTTTTCCTCATTTGGAAATAGTTTATGGTATATCGTTCCATGGAAGTAATTGCAGCATTGTAAATCATGGTTAATAAAGATCTTGAAAATTGACCCTCAAGTTTTTTATTCAAAGTGCAAATTATTGATTTGTCGAATAGCACAGAAATCGTCATAATCTGTCAAAACCACAAAAAACACCATGAGGGATCTGGTGAGGATGAAAAATGGGTTTCCTTGCACTATGCTCAATGGGTTAATTCAAAATGGGAATCATGACGGATTTTATGAGGATGGGATGACTATGGGCTACGATGTGGAGAAGGCTGCACTAGCTTGATTAGTGTGGTGGTGACGTTGTGTTGTCCATGATCGAGACATTGGGGTTGAAGGGGATGGTGGTGCAGTGGCAAGGATAGCGGTCGTGATCACTGCTGATGGGAATGAGAGAGAGGGCATTGTGGGGAGGCAGCGGTGGAGAAGGCAGTGGTGTAGTTGCCAGTTTCTAATAGATGAGGCAGATGCGAGAAAAGTGACCGGCTTTTGTTTTGAAAATAAACTTACCATATTTATTTTGAGAAATCATCTTCCGAGAGATTTGACTACTTTTTGTGTCAATGGTAAATATTTTTAGTAAACAAATTTTCAATTAACATGCTAAGCACGAGAAAGTACAAAAGTATTTTTACAAAAATATTTATCGCAAAAAACAAAGAGGGGCCTTAGTTGCAAGGGTTAGCTATTGTTGCTCATATTTGAGAAAGACCCAGCCTTTTAAACAAGTGGTTCTGATACATGCATCTTATTAAAGACTGAAAAATAATAATGTCACGTTGAATTGAATATACTCTCCTCCTTCTATCCACCATACAAATTACAAATGGAAGACTGAAGTAACCTAATTACATATATTGTAAAGTTGAAGCTGAAAAAAAGTTTATGTTGTCTTTCTAATTACTTGGCATGCCTCTCATTTTGCCACTTGAAATTTAACCTATCAAATTAATTTATTTCAACACTCTTTCCTCCTTAATTTCCAATTTATGTGTTCCCCCCTAATCTTAAACTTTTCTATTTTTTTAAACAAGCTCAATATTCTAATCTCCCGCCTTTTATTTTCACAAGCGCGCGCTCACACACACAGGGGCTGATCCATATTCACCAATGGAGAAAACCTTATTTCTCCAACCGTCATCCGGCCGTTCACATCCCGTGTCAACAACTGAGATTTTTTTCTAAGCTGTTCTCGGCTAACTGTCCCGAAGAGGAGCGGTAAGTCACTGGGATAATTTTGCCCATCATGTCCATTTTTTTTCTTCTTTTTGTTTGTTCAGTTAACTGTCTCCTGCTGCCTCCTTCCATCACCCATCTACCGCATAAAAATTGAAGCCACCACCAACGGCCATCACTGCCACCAAGCTGACATCAAATCCACCCTTTCCAATATCAAAGCCTAGGCACCATGCATTGAGAAAAGGATTGCAATTGTTAACCTGGTATAGGTCAATGTAATTGACTTTGTGAATTAAAACAGTTTCAAGAAAAATCAAAACAAAAGAGTGAAATTGATATTTACAATCTTAAATTAGTAATTTGATATTAACTGTGGCATCACCATCATCGTCAGCCGTCATGGTGGTCACCAATAGTGAATACGTGAATCGATGATGGATTACAGTGACATAGTCGTGGTCGGCACATCATCAATCATCGCTGACCGTCATAGCTCAAGCACCACCAGCCATCACAACTCAGCCACCACGGCGCTGAATCTCATCATAACACCACCGCCGACCATCCTAGCCATCACAGCTCAGCCACCTTGTCTGTCAATCCCATCACATGTTATCCACCAAGGGTCATCGAACCCATAAAAAATAGAGTACCCCAACCGCATCCGCCTACCAACCCTACCACTACTTCTAAAAATTCAGCCAGAGAGAGAGAGAGGAGAGATAAGACAATATCATCGCCCACACCCATAACCGTCGGGGCAAAAAAAACCCATCCCAACCCTATTCGCCCACCAACCCTACTGTTACTTCAAAAAATTTAGAGAAAGAGAGAGAGATGAGAGAGAAGAAAGAACCACCGCCTACGCCCACCGGCATCGGGGCAACAACCATCCAACACAGCCCACAACCCTATGTCCATCTCAAATTACTTACAACATTGATCCAAGTCAAAATCACCAAGATCGATAGTAGATCTGAGCCAAAACCACATAGATAATGGTGATTTTGGCTCAAATCTAGAGTGGACCTTGGTGGTGGAGATGCGATGAAGATGCTTAGGGATGGAGATGTTGGTGGTGGTAGGTGTGATGGTGGTTGGGGAGGACATGGGCCATTGAAGGGGGGAGCGAGAGAGAGAGAGGGGGAGAGAGAGTGGGAGAGAAAGAGAGAGAAGCTGTGAATATTAGGGTACTTTTGGAAATATGCTAACCATATGGGGTGTCCGCAATCACATGTGGACAGCCGGATTACCGTTGGAAAAATAAGAATTTCTTCGCCTTTTGATAGGGATCGACTCTCGTACAAGTGTGTGTGTGGAGCTGTTTCATATCTATCGGTGGAGATATCCAACTCCCTGTCTAACCCTTACTCTTAGTAGCAGTTAACCTTGCGCTCTTCTTTTCTTTGAATCCCTTCACTATTTAAGATACTATCAACCTGAGTGAACCCCTAACCGCTACTAAGTGTAGCGATTAGTGTTCAAAATGTCCAATCTGAGCAGTCCATAACTTCTAGTGGACGGCCAGATCATCGGTGGAGAAATAACTATTCTTCTACCGGTAGATGTGGATCGGCCCCCACATATCTATGTGTGTGTGTGTGTATTAATTCCTCATTTTTTTCTTATGATTTTTATATATCTCTTTATTCTCTTATTGGTGTCCTTGATAAATCTCAAGCATGGGTTAGTACTATTGTTATTGATATAATGTGGAAATTGGAAGATACCATTTCTACAATTTTATGCTAATTGAGATCTTTATTTATTGCTAAAAAACTAACAATTGTTATTAAAGTTTTATTTCATTACTCACTTATTCATGGCCTTTTATTGATAAAAATCTAAAAATGGGTTATCATTATTTTCATTATTATTACTTTGAAGACACTATTTTTACAATTTTATGCTAATTGACTTCTTCATTTTTACCTGCAAAACTGAAAAAATAAATCATATAAAGAGGTAAAAGTAACATTTTTATTATTAGTATCATTGTCATTGTTACTATTATTTTTGTTATTATTATTAGGCTTACGAGTACAATTAACATCTTGCCGGTTGTTGCTCCCGTTTGCAAGGCACGGGTTAAAACTAGTTTTGGTAATGAAAAAAAAAAAGACAATATTGTAGGGCTTGGGAATTAAGGGGAGTAGCATATCTAAGTTTGAAACCAACTAATAACTTGCCATTATTTGTAAAGAGGTGCTAAGAAAATAATAAAAGACTTACTAACTTGTAGAACATCATTGCTGTCATGGACAATATTGAAAACTCAAAAAGGCTTCACCCTGAGGGTGCTCGCCCTTAACAACCTAGAGATATCTTGAATGCACAAACATACACAACTAAGCATCCAAGGATTAAATAGTCTAGAAAAAAAAAATTAGAAGATTATGAAAAAGTTTTGAATAGTCACTTGTTTCTTCATTATTAAACAGATAATTAAGGAAGTAAAGTAAATGGTCAGAAGATAAGTACTTTAATTCCTTTTCCAGTCCACAGGGATTGAATTAAGGAGTCCACAAACGCGAATTGAATGAAATTATAGTTCAAAGTAGTTCTAAATTATTTCCATTATTGATGAGCTGTTTAATTAAGTTCACACGATTCACTAAATCTTTCGATTCTCCATAGATAGCATTTTTTATACCTAAGAAGGCAACAAATTTATTGTATCTACTTTTAACTTTAAGGTACTTTGAATTATGGATTATGATTGACTAGAAGAAGTTGTGGAGAGTTTCGAAGTGAGCATATTATTTTTCGTCTTATAAATACTCGCTACATACCATATGGAAACATCACCCAAAAAAAAAAAAAACACTTTTTGTGAGAAGCGAGAGATGGAGAAACAAGTCTTCTTTGTAATCACCATGTGCGCGGTATCTATGTTGTTCCTGCTTAACCCCGTAGAAGGTATTACTACTCTTACTTTCGAGTTTCCTTGTATTTCACTATGGTATTCAAACATTGGAGAATCATTCACCAAGGTTTATAACTATTTTGTTTTTCTTAAACTTTTTCTTCTCTTCGTGGAACAGGTCAAGGATCAAACTATTGCCCTCACAAGGAAATGCAAAGAGCTTCTTGTAGCGGTTTCATTACGTGTGGTGCGTCGTTGCCTGCAAGCGCGATGCCAAAAGATTGTGTATGCACTCCTCAGCCTCCCGACCATCGCCTCTGTGCATGTAGGGTGGTTTGTGGCTCATTGCCTCCAGCCCACTAGGCTAGACCGAAAGATATTTTTCTGGATCCGTGAAAAGCGAGACAACAAATTTGTGATACTCACAAGAGCCGTTTCCTATTGTAACGGTCTTCTATTGGAATAAACAACCGCTTTTTTTATTTTCATTTACTTATTCTCAATCCATGATGACCGTGTTACTTTTGTTCTGATCCTTTTACTCTTTGTTGTGGGAAAAGAAAAAATTAAATAAATATTCAATCATCTGAATGATCTGACCTCATACTATGAACAATTACCCTTTTTTGCAATTCTTGTCAATCAAATCTCTATTCCTTGTATACAAATGAAACAAAAAAAAATAAAAATTGAGAGGCTAAATGTGTCCTACTCTTAGTACGTACACTTATGAATTAGATTTAGAGTTATGTCTTTCCATGTAAAATGGACCTTCTCTCTTTTACATTCGGCAAGGCACCCTTTTGGCAAATGTTAGTAGTAAAATTCTATTGAAATGGTATTTAAAAACATTGCACGGGACAATTGTTTTTTTGGAGAGTGTGCAAAATTAGATTTACATAATGATGTGTGAAGAACTTGTTTATTTCATGAAAATGACTGCCACAACATTACTAGATACTAGGTACTAGATACTAGAAATATAGTGAACATAGATCTCCCTCTAGCACTTTTTGCGATTTCAAGTTTTGCTTATGAGAAACATTTCGAATCATTTAATCCTCCAAAAATAGCAAAGTTTTGTGTTGTTCTCACCTTTAAGAGAATTGAAAGAAAAAAAATAGGATTCTCCGTTTTAGTAACAAAAAAAGTTTTGAAAAACATTACAATTTTGTAAAAGCCCTTTGTATCCTTGAGTCCCGCGTTGAAAAGATTTATTTTGAACATGCTTATATTTTTCGGGCCACACTTGTCCAATGCCACATTGATTCATTAAAGGAACTTTAAGAAAATATATATGAGACCCCTTTGGCATCTCAACTACTTGTGCTTGAGTGTTACGTTCGCAAACTTAAGGGGGGAAATGACAAGCGCAAGAGATACAAGTTACACTTTCCCAAACTTGATATGAACTACTATTGCACCATTTTCATCTTATCCTAAAATAAAATAGCTGTTGGGCTCCCCATTTTAACGGTAAGTTTCATGGTTTAATCACCACTATTATGCAACACTTTTAGCATTCATTTTCAATGGATTTGTTGTTATCGAGTTAATTATGCCAAAAATAAATTTTAAAATTAACACTTTGTAACTTATCTTTAGGGGAAAATGACAAATTACCACCCTCGTGTATTTCGAGTTTGCAGGTCGACCCCCTTGAGGCCTCCTTCATCTATCAATAATTAAACCCGACTAAATTTTGACATGAAATACCAAAAATACCCCTAACATTACTATAATGCCTATTTCCGAAATAGAAGGAAAAAAAACTTATAAAGTCCTAATTGAACCACGTCCCTTTCCCTCCTTCCCTCTATCCACTCTCACCGTTGTCCCCTCCCTCTAGCCACGGTGCCGCTGCCGGAATCAACAATTGACCCCCCCCCCCCCCTTCCCCCACGCCGCCAGAATGAATGAATGAACGACTTCCCCCTCTAGCCACCATTAAGTTTTTTTTTTCTATATATTTTCTTTGATATTCTTTTGTTTCTAAAATAAAACAAGAACATACCTGGTCTTTAAAAAGCCCACCATGCCTTGTAAAGTCTCTACTGAGATGGCCCACCTTTACAGATAAACCGTTTGTTACACTGTATATATTATCTTTGTAATTATGATGACAGATAACGATCGGAATAATGATGACAGATAACGATAACGTAGATATTGATTGCAACTGATTGCCATAATCTATCTGTAGTACAAAAATTTAAGCGCTTTATAAAGTCTCTGTAGAGTCTTTTCCAACAAGCAGCTAGATAATATTTGCTTGCAATCCTCACAGGTTAAAATGAAGAAGCGACTTGCATTCCCAGTCCTTGTGTCCGGAATTCTTTTACTGAGCTTACTGGAGTCCTCTACAGGTACACCAACTTCAGCTTTTTACCAAGGAGTTATGATGCATTTCGGTGGGTTAATATGTACCATAAACTTTTTGCAGTTTTTGGGTACGAAATAATCAAATTTTAGGGCTAAGTGGCAGATAAATTGTTGTCGATGATCATGTGTAGTGGTTTTACGAAAAAACAACAATGTATTGCATTGCAATTGGCCGTTTTATTGATAGCATAAGAACAAGAATGCATGGCACAGTTCAAACCATTAGGAAATAAGTCTGAGCTATCGTTTTTTCTAGTTTTGAAACCTTTAAAGATATACATACATACATACATACTTGTCTAAGTACATTAAGGGAAGCCTCACATGCTATGCGGTCTTGACATATGCTTAGCTGTAGACGTGTATGTTTTGGTAACTAATAACTCTTTATTTGAACTAGTATACTCCAGTTGGCCACCGCATGTTAAGTAGTAAAAAATTGTGACCGCTATTGAAAGAATCTTCTTCAAGCCCCCCCCCCCCCCCCCATAGCGACAATGATTGGTCGTTACATTTTTCTAGTGACGCTAAAATATGCTGCTAAGAATTGTTTCTAAAAGTGTTGGCAGAAAAACTACTAAAAATATTTAGTGATCATTGATTGTCGTTGTATGAGGACTTGAAGGAATATTCTTACAACTGAGTAGAGTAAAAAATTTTCAACAGTAAATTATAACTGTCAACAGGCCAAAGTAATCTCCTTACATTTTTTTTTTTATGATGTTTGTGCTTGTGTAACAGGGCAAGAACCATATTATTGTCCTCATCGTACCAAGGATGTGTTCCGAGGTTCATGCGAAGACCTTGTAATGGCCTGTGTTGTTGCATATTGTAACGCCCCCGGAAATTCGGAGCTCCGCCGCCTCGAACTCCCTGGTCGTTAACCTACCGGATCACATCACACCTGTCAGACCTGTTCACTAACACATACTTCCAAAACAGTTAATCCGATATCAACTCAAACTCTTTACATTCAGTATTACAAAACTACTCAAACTTGAACTATTAAGATCTAGGTTCTTTACAAACTCAAGTTCTTATAGAACGAGTTGACAAAACTAACCCACGCAGGGGTCTCCCTACACAGTAGTGATGGGCTCATCAGGATCTCACACAGACTCTAACCCATTCCCGAACATGCTACATTTGATCATTACCTACAGAAGGGAGCCAAACGAAGGGTGAGCTTTTGAGAGCTCAGTAAGGTCGTACAAGAACTACAAAAGAGATTATAACACGACTCTGAAAAATCCAACCGACGATGAATTTCAAGACACTTCGAACAATCAAAATTTAATAATTACTCAAACTGAGCAAAGTTCATCAAAAATAGATACCAAAATACATATTGACAATCAGAACAGATCCAAAATGATCAATAAAAGATCCTTTTCAAGTCCACATTTCGAAGTACCACGAAAATTTCCCTTGCTCAAGGGATTTCAATCCGAGCAGAAATCAAATCAGGTAATACAATTAAGGTTTGTCAGGGGATTTCAACCCAAGTACAAATCCTTCTAGCTAAGTACAATGAATGTTTGTCAAGGGCTTTCAACCCAAGTACAAATCATTCTAGCTAAAGAAAATCAAAAATCAAATGTTGATCCTGGGCGATTTCAATGCCATTACGGCAAGCTCATATAGTGTACTCATGCATGATGTACTAAAATAATTACTAGTCCACTTGGGTACTAGCCTGCGTTTCATGCAGGATTCAACCAGCCTTATACCGCCTCCCCACTAAACAGGTATCCAGGTCAACACAGAAATTAACAATATCAATGAGCGTTAACATAAGCTCATATCCCCGAAATCAATTCGGGTTCTCATAACAATAATCATATTGACATAAGTCAGCATTCGGGATTTTCAGAAGAAATCAGATTTTCAGACGAAATCATAATTTCAGAAGAAAAATCACAGATAAACAACAAAACGACTGCGAATAATTATCGAATATAATCACAACAATTCAGAGGAATGGATACAGACAATTATCGAATTTGCTCAGCCCACAATAACATGCGAGCATCACAAGATTTCTAAATAACCGATTCAGGTTCAACATTAGGGTTTTCTGGGCAAGAACATGTTGATATCAATACAAAACTCAGAGTTTGGCAATAGCCGTAAACATATCAAATGAGTACTTACGAATACGAGCAATCGAAATAAGGGTTTGGACAAAGTCCTTAGCCAGGGTTCAGATAGAATCCCTTACCTGGATCCGCAGCTAAATTATCCTAACCGGAAGTCTTTAACTTTAACCTAAACGAAATAATCGAACCATTAGAAACAGCCCACAGAACAAGATCACAACTTAATACGAACTCACACATGCTCCCAAAATGAACCTCCCCTCACCGGGTATATAAAATTACCAAAATGCCCCTCTCGGCCTTAAATCATCCAAACGGTCTACCCATAAGTAGAATCACTAAAATAAACTTCTCATATGTTAATTTATGCAAAAATACCTTGCTCAGGTCAAATTACCAAAATACTCCTTCGGGGTGGTAAATTACCAAAATATCCTCCGTTACACTTAAATTCTCAAAATAACTTTTTTATGAGCAAAGTCACTAAAATAATCTTACTGTATGTAAATTTACTTTAAAATACCTCTTATAGGTAAAATTACCAAAATACCCCTTCGGGTGGTAAATTACCAAAACACCCTTGGGGGTTTCGGCACCTGAAAAATCTCAAAAATATCTTAAACCGCTATTTTAAGCATCATGATGTTATTTCTGGCCTAAAAAGTAGTTTATAAAATTTTTGTCCGAAAATACTGAACCGGTGTCAGGATCGAGCGCTAAAAGGCCAGTTTCGCAAAAAATACCTATCGGCCTCGAAATGGCCTGAAATTTTAGATACTAAATCATATCTGTAAAATAGAGTTTCCATAAAAATTTCATATTAAAATAACTTCGTTAACTAGGTTAATTAATTTGATAAAGTTATTTAATCGATACCCCAATTTAGCGCTCTTCGCGGACTCCAAAAATTCCCAAAATTTTTCAGAGCGTAGATCTCGTAAAATTATCATGGGTTACTGTTTTAAGTTTTATCTAATTTTGGCTCTAGCTATTTATGAAAATTTGATCAAAAACTGCCTAAATGAATTTCACCTTTAGCGACAATAACAAACAATATTCAAATTACTACACACACAATTACACCTTCAAACACACACAGCTTGTCTTCAACCTTCAGCCACAGCACCCAACCCTTCCAACCTCACACATACACCCACGAATTTACCATTAATCCACTGAAAACAACACCTACATAAGGTTAAATTCAACCAAAACACATCCTAACACCATTAAATCACACAATTACATCCAAATCCTACCTAACTCACACACCCGTACGCCAAGAACACACGCACACACACAGTGAGTACCTACACCCAAACGAGAAGAGATTACCTCTTGGAATCTCGTGCTTGAGCCCTTTCCAATTCACTGCTCGAATTCCCCTTAAATCCTCTTCGGCCGAAGCCCCTGCTTCTCCTTTTTTTTTTTTTTTCTCTTCTCTGTTTCTGGGTTCCTGTTCTTCTTCCTTTCTCGAAAGGGAAAGGTTTCCCTTTTTGTCTTTTTTTTTTGTTTTGTTTTTCTTCTTTAACCTTATCCATTCTTTCTCAATTATCTTTTTTTTTAGCTTAATCATTAAGCTAGTAGGAGGTGGCCAGCTCAGAAAAATGGTTTCTAATTTACTTTATAAAATTGTACAAATACCCCCCCAAAGTTTCCAAAATTACGAAAATGCCCCAAATTTTCAAAAATTACATTTTTGTCCCAAAATTCTCTTAAGCTTTCACAAGCTTCTAATGCTCGAGTATTGCTCAAAATTAGCGACCGTTTATTTTTCGGAGCCCAGATGGTATTTTTAACCGGCTCCCAAAGTTCGGGATATTACACATATCCTGCAAGCTCAATGCCAAGAGACTGCAAATGCACTAATTTACCTCAGGAGAGTCACCTTGTGAATTCCGGATTTATTATTTGTACGAGTTTGGGTCCCTTTTAAACCCAAAGTGGTTTCCTTAGCCTCCGACAATTTCAAAGCTACAAATTTTGGTCTGTGCTTGTGAAAAATAAAATATATTAACCATTCTCATTGAATTAAATTTAGGTGGCCTCTTCTGGTGTCAAAACTCACATGGGGTACATAAGTCACTTCACCCCGAATATTAAGTTCAAACCAAAATTAGGTTTGTTTAGTCTTGCTTTGGTTAAAAATTATTAAATATCACTAAAACAAGTAAAGAACGTTTTAGAATAAGATGAGGTGCCTAACACGATTCTCTTCGTGTATATTATTTCCGAATTTGAATTTAGAGTCTTGGTAGATTTGATGGCCTAAATGAAAAATTAGAGTAAGTTTTTCTCTGTGTTGCCGTCAATTATTTTTAGTTAACCATAAGAATAAGATGATGACAACAAAACCGGTTTTTCCAAATGTACGTCATCATAATGTCAGTTCCATGACCACCAAAATCACACCCGCCGGTCGAGCATTGAAAGTATTTTATAAAGGTAAAACTTGATGGCCTAAACAACACTCAAATGTAAATATTATTGAAAACATTTTTCTTGTAAGACGAGTAAGTAAT
Organism: Escallonia herrerae; assembly: GCA_033070095.1. NCBI lineage: Eukaryota > Viridiplantae > Streptophyta > Magnoliopsida > Escalloniales > Escalloniaceae > Escallonia > Escallonia herrerae. The sequence goes on from JAVXUP010001576.1 coordinate 162,406, forward strand.
TCACAACCTAAAAGGCATTTCAAATTTTGTCTATTGAAAAATGGGCCAAGTAGTGCAACTGGCTTGTTGCATCCATAGCACGCTCCTTTCTCCCCCATCGGAGAGACGAAGAGGGCAATAGCATAGTTATCAATACCGTACCGGTACCGGTCGTACCGGCCAGTACGTACCGCTTTTGCCTTTTACTGGTACGGTATCCTTCACATTTTGTACCTGTTAAAATAATGCTCTGTACCGGTTGTACCGGCCGATACAGGTGATACCGGCCGAGATAATGTGTTTTGTACCGGTCCCTTAGAAAATATTAAAGCGACAAATTTTGTTAGAAAATTTATAAATTAATCATATAAAGACTAAATAGAAAAACACACTAAGTTCTATTATACTAATCAAAGCTTTTGTAGCCTCTTATTCATAAATATCAATACAATTTGTAAAATCTTTCCTGATAAGTTTTTAATATTCACTTGGCTTTGATATACTTCAACCTGAAAGTTTTGATTATATTCTTTCAACTACATGTACGAACGCACACCCAGAAAAACATCTTATTCTTGAACCCAAAGATGATATTATTGAACAAACAACTTATTCTTATCCAGAAAAACATGTTATTATTAAACAAACAGCCAAATAAACAACTTATTTGGGAACCAATAGTTTATTTAAAAATTAAGATAATTCAAGCTCTATGGGACAAACATTTTATTATAGAGGAGTTGTGAGTAAGAAAATATATGTATATATAGTTAATTCGCCAATAAATGAATATTACATATGTACAATATTGATGAAAATTTTGAGACTGTACCGAGATGGTACCGGTACCGGAACATACCATTTTACAGAAAAACGGTACACAGTCCGGTACGGTATTCATAACTATGAGCAATAGAGCTTGCTCGTGGAAGTCACACCCACCCATTAATTCTTTGTGATGTACAAGCAAAAACATTAATCCATGAGTGCCATGCCGGTGTGTAATGAATGCACCCAACCAATGACCGATTTGTATTACGGATGTGGCCAAAATTGCTGTGATTTCTTCTCCATATAATGTGCACCCAACCCAATGAAGTACAACACCCAAGCCACCCTCATCACCATGTCGCGGTCTTACTGTGTGGATGCCTAACGCAAGAGTGCATATGAAATACGTAAGTTTTGATGTTGGACCATAACCGACTTAGCCTGTAATGCCACGGTCTAATGCACTTAGCTTTGCATTAACATCACCCAGACACTTGGGAGATTAATTGGGAAAATGGCATGTTAGCCTCAATGGTATGACAAATCGTATTTGCATCAGAATGTCCCGAGTATGTGACAATCCGCTCTCCCTCCTTCCAAATACGACCTCTTCTAAATCTACCAGCATCCCCTTGTTCTGAGTAAAGGTGGAGCCGATTGCTATGCATGTAGTGAATACAAGCCACGGATCATGTATGGATGAGACGATTATGATTTGTTTTCATGTACGGCTAGGCACAAATAAGGTCCACACCCACTTTCCTTGTTGCATCTCCCTTCCCCAAACCATCCTCATGAATTTTACAGTGAGATGCGTCTGATGAAGATGAATCCCAGGCTTTGGCTCTACCATTGTCGTGATTGCGATCAGCCCTTTCACGCTCGTTGAATTCTCCCAAATGCATGGTGTTCAAATGTAAAGTTGGGGGCACCAGCATAGTTGCAGATAACATACAGGGCAAACCAAGTCTCAAGCTTCAAAAGATATGCACGGAACCAGAAATCAATGCAAGTGCAACATTTGCGGTCGTAGTTCACCAGAGCTAGTATACACAAAATGCAATCCTCATATGTGTCTACGTAGTGTCCCAAAGTACTGCACCGATGTCCAATGGGTGAGCTAAATTATGCAAGATTTTGATCAGCATGAGATGTGAAAGCTACACTAGTTCTCAACAAGTAGACTAACTGTACTATCTACTTGCCGTAGCTTGTCAGTGGCTTACTATTCACTTAATGCTTCCAGAAAACATGCGAATTGAAAGGGAAGTTTTTAACACACAGACCGACGAATTTGGTCCAGATTTGACCCCAAAGACAAAAAAAGGGGTGCAAAGTTTTACCCCGAGTACCATTTTTCTGTAATGGCTTAGTTTGCCGTAAAAAAAGGGGCCTTTAACAGCACTGTGGCGTACTTTCATATGCTGGCCAAGGTTAAAGCAGTTGCACTTCCATCTTAATACCTCATTTAGACTCCCGATAGCATAGCCTTAGTGCTGATAAAGGGCTTTAATAGTCTCCCTGCTAGACCCTTCCTTGCACTAGTACCTTTACCAACAAAGCTAGTAAACAATCTCATCTCAGCAATCACGCGAAAGAGCTATCTAAGAACTCAAAAAAAGGCTTCAATGGAATTCTCCTGATACTCTGCTTAGCTAGGATCATCATAAAGTAAGAGGTCTACTCAAGTTACAGCTAAATCTGTCAATATATTTTCCCAACAACCAACCATGTTGCATAATATAAATTTGCAAGGAAAATGGCTAGACCTTGAATTAACGATATAAGCTATGGTGATTTTCCTATCATGCAAAACTTTATAAGAGAGGATAGACAACTGCACAATACAACTGCTTCGTACACAGAGATTGAATATCTCAAAAGCAGTTCTCTTTCAATTGATCATGTCATAGCTAATGTACATGCATGCATAGATGTATAGGTAGTATCTTCAATATATAAAGGAGTATCGATAGCAGTTCTCTGTATTATTTCTGACACGACAGTCTCTGTATAACAGCAAATCAGTGCTTGGTCACTGTATTTACACCAGCATGCATGATTTAGCAGTTATGACACAGCCAGAAGTAACATTTGTTAAAAAATTGTAGAACTACATATCACTGACAGTAAGCCATGTACACGTAGACAAAGTTATTGACTGCACTATGCTAAACTCATGACCAACATGCACAAGTTAAAAAGATACAGAAAAGAGCGGTGATTTGATTTTATTTAACCAATTTCCGTATATCAGAAGAAACGGGAGCTCATGAAGATCAATCACGTTCTTTCTTGGGAAGCTGACTGTTGAAGAACTCCAGCACTGAAAGACGCTGATAGAGAAACGAAGTGTTAACCCTTACATCGACGGAGACAAGTAAAAATCAGTCCAGTAGAAGAAATCTTACCCGTTGTTCCAGACCAACTTCTTCAGAATTTAACTTCAAACCTTCCAATAATTTTATGCCTTCTTCAAATCCATCTAATGCAACATCCTCATTTCCAAGGTTTTTATCCACATCAGCAACTTTTGCAAGAGAAACAGCCACATCTAGTATCTGGAATCACAGGTAATAATTAGATAAGCAACTGAAAGAATTAGCACTTCCACTAAGAAGAACAAAAAACAAATAATCCTGGTCGAGCTTTAAATTTGAGGCTGAAAGCAATAAACAATGTCTGTCAATTTGGTAGCTAGGTTCTTGTTCGAACCCCAACCCATTTTCTCTCCATCATCTCACTCTCTGTAGCCCTAGTTAACAAAAAACAAATAATCCTAGTCGAGCTCTAAATTTGAGGCTGAAAGCAATAAACAATGTCTGTCAATTTGGTAGCTAGGTTCTAGTTCGAACCCCAGCCCATTTTCTCTCCATCATCACTCTCTGTAGCCCTAGTTTTGGCCATGATTGTCTGAGAATGAGTGCCAAGGACCAACTACAAAGAAAAATAATCTAAACAGGGAATTTGAATAAGTTGAGCAATATTATACACACATTACAAAGAAAGGAAGTTTTAGCAGTATGGCTTATAGATGCATAATCAGAAGCAACCCAATTAACAGAATTTCTTAGTATCAGAATCTTACGTGCAACCACTGCAGTGAAAACATCTTGACAATAATTGGAAATTTTCAGGTCAAATCAACATCATGGATAGAAAGTAATTGTGAAATGTTTGTCAAGTATCAATTGATACTGCACAAGTACAGGATTGTGTGTTTGCTGCATGTATGCGGCATTAGATCAAGTTGTTGAAAAAATCCTCGACTATGGATCAGGAAAATAGCTCTTGCTTGCATTTGTTATCTGCCGGGCTACACAATGGTAATCGTGATAAATGATTTACAAGACTTTGATGGAGAAGTTTTCTTTTATTTATATATAACAGACGAAACTTTTGGGCACTGAACCCTTGGATGTATTTTATTTTATTTAGCACGGACATCGAGACTGTGTCCAATGCCGACGCCAACACCGACACCTGACCCTGCATGTATCAAAAATCAAGATTTCGGACACTGCAGGACAACAAAAATTTGTTAATGTGTTTTAATACATGTAAATTCTTAGGTATGAAAAAATATGTACTTATCATTATCCGAATCAATTTAACAATAAAGATTTCGAATCTAATTTACAAATATGTTAAACTTCTAAGGTCATTGTGAAGACATGACAAAGTTTATGGAAAGAATTGCGAAAATTAAAATTTTACTTACCAGAACTGAATGATTACAATACCCTACTCTACCTTATTCAAAAATCGACGCCCAAGAAGCTGAGAAGTCAAGCATTCAAACTTCATAGGCTGAGATTGTCATCAAACCGATCCAGATCTGCCATGTCTAGGGAGGCCTATTCGTGTCGTATGTTGTGTCGGCATTGTCCATACGAGCCCGGAATTAAACTAAAAATTGATAAAAAGTAGGGACAATGTAAAGCCACATTGAAACACGTGTCCGTCAGAGTCCAAGGCGTTTCTGTGTTGCAGTCTGTGTCGGCACAAAACCTTGTCCACTGAGCAGTGTCCATGCTTCTTCAATGTGCGTAGTAATTAATATTTCAAGGTGTTATTTCATTTTTCACCTCAAACAAAAAGTAGCGTCTTGGACCAAGAAGAAAGCTTGGGGATGCTTACTGAAGTGTTCACATAAGTTATTCTTTTCTAGCATAGTTATGGTGATTGCGCACTATCTCATATGGGGAGGAACACAATTAATAAGGATACTGACCTGAGAAGGAACAGAGGAATGATGCTTGATAGCATTGCGACGAACATTTAAACCCTGGGAATAGTAAGATCTTGCAGCTTGCAGGTCCCCATCATAGTATTTAAGATCACCGATTTTATTAAGCGAAACGGAGAGAGTATGCTTGATCTGCAAGTGTTCCACAGGCATGGTTTAAAACACCAAGAAGTGCCTATCATAATGCCATGTAGGCATATAGGTCATGGGCCTTTGTTTATGTCGTGATAAAGAATGTACCTCCAAATCATCTGTTGAGACTTTCTCAAGGAAATTGACGCTCTCTTCAAAATAATTGACAGCAGAACCAGCATCTCCCAGTGCTCGACTGCAATATACATTACATTATGCTTTGAGTAACCGTTACCTTGCACCTTAATGCCAGGGTGATGGGGCACGAGAGATAGGGGTAGGCCAAAAATAAGATAGGTGATAAGAATACTCATTTGCTACCATAAGTTCAGGAGCTACACAACCCCTAAACTGTAAACGCTAATCGTAGTCCTCATTCCCAACTCTTTATAGGCAGCATAGGATTCATCTCAAATGAATTAAAAAAATTATGATATGTTCAATCTATCAACTTGACCATAATGTGACCCCCTCAAAAGTATATAGCAAAAAAAGAAATTTATCTATCAAATGCATAAAGAAAAATGAGAGATAGCACAGACCAGCAATCGCCGAGCATACCCAGAACTGCTCCAAGCTGTGAGCACAATTCCGATGTGTTCCCCATTCTTTCTATCTGTTCACGAATGTCTTCTGCGCATAGACTAAGTCTTGACTTGGCACTTTCTATGTTATTAGCACGGAATGCCTACACATTAAGAAGACAGGAACTAAGTATGCCTATAAGATGAATACAGCTTTCAACAACCAAGTGGACACGACAAAAAAAACAATAAATAACAAGATCATCAGCACAAAAAGTATGTACAAATGGTATGAACAAAGGATGGGAATATTCAAACAAAACCTACCCTCATTGCTTGTTGCACCAAAAAAGCACCTCTCTCAAGGGAAACATCCTCGTATATAACTGTTTTCTTCTCACCTGCTACTTCCTTTTGATCTGTATCAACTTGAGACCTCTTTATCCTTGCATGACCGTTGATAAAGCGATCAACTACATCCTGTAGATTTGTGTCCGCTTCAGTCTTCTCAATGTCAGCGCCACACAAAGGGCAATCCTTAAAGCGCGATATGCAGGCTCTGATAATTTAGGAAGTACCACATTATCAGCAGAAGTGAAAACAGGAAATGATGCGTCTAGATACAAATCTGCTATGCTGCCTCAAATTAGTTCCGTAACTGAATATTCATACAAGAAAAAGTATATCCAAACGTGTTCTGAGCCTGCGTTTATGTACATTCAGAATTTTAATGTTAATTAAGAAAAAGAAATTAAAAAAAAAAGGCAAAACAAAAGACATGTCTGCCAATTTAGACTTACTTGCAATATACATGGGAACAAGGTAAACATTTGCTACTTTGAAAAAGTAGTGCTTGGCATATCATGCAGCTGAAAGGGCCAAGCTTAAAAGTTTGAGAATCATATCCAAAGGGGCATTTAGGAGAACTGCTGGCCGAATCCCCAGACTCTTGTTTAACCTTGCTCTCGTGCCCTGTTTGCTGTTTATTTTGGTTTTCACTGGGTTTTCTCGAAGATGCATCATCAGGTCGAGCAGCTTTGACAAAAGGGCAAACAGGAGTCATCTTTGTCAGCACCCTGTAAAAGCAACACGAACAAAATGTGATTACATCACTTCTATTCTGGAGAATGCCTACAAAATAACTAGTGATCAAAATCAAGATTTAGAATCAGCAGTTGTCCCTTCCACCCCAAAGAAATGGGGGAAGAGTTGCAATTTACATGAAATACTGAAGCATGATACAAAAGGTCACCACAGACAGCACTTAGTCTTTTCCTTCGCTAATGAAATCAGATTTCCAGTATTATAAGCTGAAACTTAAGCTCATTGTTGTATAAGGAAAATATTCTAATGTCAAACTTGAAACTGGCATTTTCATCATTTGTTTATCTCTATGCTATTAGAATCAGCCATTAACAATGCAGAGCAGAGGGTACAAGAAGAAATATGTCCTGATTAGAGCTTACAAGAAGGACATTTAAAAAGGTATGTTATAAAGACAACTCTTTGGGGTCTAATTAGGTTTACTGGTTATGCCAAATAGTAACTAGCACCCTTCAAGGTGATGCATTTGCCACCTATTCGCTTATTCTGCTTACTACTGCTTGTCTAATGCTTCAAGACTTGCTAGGGATTCAGGTCAGATAGGGCATTTCAGACTGAGCTGTGAAGGCCCTTCTTTCTCACATTTGTTGCCAATCTTAAGCTGACCTTAGAATGAATTGTAGCCTTTATTTTTTGTGCTCAATTTGTCCAGAAAAGAAACTGTACAAACCCACTTTGGTTCTTAGCCTAAAAATTGAGCTTAACAATAGCTGCTTCATTTCCATAGAGTTGGAAGTGTAAGAGATGAAGTCTCCTCTCCAAAGGTTGAGTTCTGCCCTTGCTATACTGCAGAGTTGGTTACTTTTTTATCACTATTTAAAACATCTCTATTTACTACAAATGGAGTTGTCTGAAAAAGGCCGAAGCCCCTTGTTGGATTGGAACCAATGACTTACAACTTACCATGGCGTTTCTCTACCGCTGAGATCTGGCCTTTCTGGCCAATCTTACATCTTCTTCAGAAAGTATTAGTGTGGCAGATGGATAACATATTAAAAAAAACTCACTGGTTGGCTTAGAATAGCAGGTGTTTGCCCAAAAAAATGGGGGGACCAATTTGAAATTGCAAGAACTTTAGTCAAAAGCTCTGTTAGCAAAGAAAGCATCCTCAAAGCTGATCATAATCTACTGGGCACAAACATTTCCTACACAAAAGAAACCAAAGAGCTGTTCAGTACTTTTCAGAGCACCCTGAACACCTTAAGCCAGCTATGATATCTCTCGTCTTTCCCTGAACCCTAACCCTAACTTCTCAATCAAAAACCTTAGAAACTGAACTCTAACCCAGCATGTTTCAATATGATAAAAGCCTAACACCACCGTTTAAGGTGCTACTCTACCCCAGTCTACTTGTCACCTGTTCTCTAATTAAACGTCTTCAAAAGGATGTAGTTTGTGTTTGCCTTGACATAGTCAATACTAAGATGTTATTCTCTCCATTATTGGCGCAACGGCAGATCATGTATTCCTTTGCAAAGGTTCCTATGCGTGCTTACATACTTCGTATCAGCAATCACGGGGGGCAATGCACATCGTATCATCAACTTCCGCCATAGAACCACAGTAATTATAGAATAAGTTTAAGGTTGCTATGATTAGAATAACACTACTATTGATGTAAAGAGAGTAGCAAGATACTACATTGAGCCTTCGGCATGTTTAATTTCCTTTGGATTTGTGGGATTAAGCTAGCTTCAGGGGGTTAGTTTTTCTATTATTCACCGCTCTTATCCGCAGGTATGTTTCGGTCAAGAAAAGAAGCAAATGAGGATCACAAAAGTGTTCTACCAATCGGTTCAACATGGCCACCACGTATCTCTTTGCAAATATCCACTAGAAAGAAGTCTCATAGGTTGTTTGGCATTTTTAAAGGAACTTAAGCGGAAGCTTTACAGATTCATTGTCAAGCTATGCGACTAGAAATTGATTCCTGCGATTAAAGTTGCATACTCTATAGCGTAGGATGTATCCATTGTATACTCTATAACGTAGGATTTATCCACACAAGTAACCGAGAACACACCAAAGCGTTGGTGTTATTTTCGAGCTGGTGATCAGTACAACATTCCAGCTTTCTTGCCCAATCCTATAGCGTTACATATATGGCCAGCTTATTCCATTTTCGTGCACTAAAGCTAAAAGGACACCCCCATATTAAACAACACAGAGTTGGTGTTCAAGCAATTCTCTGAGATACCAAAAAGACAACTCTTCATTGCTGGAATACCTTAGTTAACAATCAATAACAAGAATATCGTGCATATAGATGTAAGATCGGCCTGTATAGACACGGTTTCAAGAATTATTCGACACTAAAGCTGACATTTTGAAGAATACCCATCACCATTAACATTACTATGGCATTGCAATTTTCGTGTTAATAGGACAACAACGTAGGCTAAAGAACGTGGGTAAACTTTCCTTCGTAGTTATAAAACCAAAAGAGTGGCTCAAAGAATCTATGGTTACCAGCTTGGAAACTGATCCAAGATACAGAGGTAAAATGAAGAAGCTTTCACATACCCAGAAATCAATTCGGGAGTTTCGGGCCTAAAATTAATCTTCAAAACAAGTTAGGGCTTTGTTCCACAAAGAAGAAGAATAAAGGGTTCACCTCGGAAACTGCTGCAGCTCTTCTTTTATCCGCTTTCTGCCCCTGTTTTTGATGGAGTTTCTGATTGTAGATTTCTGAGAGATGTTAGATATTGGGGTGTGCTTTTAAGACCTCTGCGTTGGGGAAGGGAAAGCTTTGAGATAACCATGAAATTGAAGAGCCACTTCAAAATGAGATTGTATTTAATTACATGATTTTGTGAGGTAAAATAAAATTGAAGCATAATTAACCATGAAAAATATCATTGAAATTTTGAGAAAAAAGTATCTATGGTATAGTTACAATAAACTTTATCGAGTTTTAAAATATTTTTTTTCTTCTTGCGACTCTTTATTAACTCACGAATAATCTGGGAGGGTATTCCTCCTAACTTGTAGACGTCGTTATTGTGCCCCTTTTTTTCTTTCCTGATATTGAATTGAAATTGCATTTATCAAAGGAAAAGAATACAACAGATCGTAGAGCCAGAGATGGCCATGCTAAAATACAAACACACGAGGTTAGACGCACTACAACAAAAAGAGAGATGTAAATAACTCATAGAAGTAACTACCGTAAAAGTACAACTGACATCCACCGTGATCCTCCCATAAGCTTTCTGAAAGCAATGGTCATTCCTAGTTGGTAAAACGGTTTATTGCAACTGTCTATTGAGCAAATAATTTGGCCTCTCGAATTAAATCTCGATCTCTCAGAGTAACACTGTACTCTTCAAAAAGGAGCATATACTGCATATATATCATATATTGGTGGCTTCACCTCGTTCCAAAACTCTTCAACTTCCGACATCTGTGATAAGAGGGACATATTATTAGTGTGGAGATAAATAATAGAGAGACGGTTGGCATACCCCATCAACAGGCATGCTGAGTAGAAAGAGCATGTGCAAGGAAATTAGTAGAAGTAGAGCCCAGAAAACTAAAGCGCCCCATACAATGTCCAATCAGAAGTGGTCACAATACATCCCATACCAGTTAAGAGAGTGTTTGCATGCCAACTTGTCGCAACATGCATATGAAGAGGTAGAGGCCCTGTGCTAGGAGGAATGCGATGATCAGAGAGGATCTCGGGGTGAAGCTTGATCGGAAGGAGTGTTTGTAGGTGCCTGAAAGGGGTATCACGCTCCTAATATCAGGAGAAATAGTATGAGGTACGGGTTTAGAGGAACGTAAAGCATTAATAATTGAGGTTTCTAAATGTTGGTCTTGGATTATTATTTGGCTCTGAGAAAAAGAATAAGAGTAGAATATAAAGTCATTGCGGTGCAACCATATGCACCAAATAATAACTAATTAACAGGATCCATGTGAAGTGTTCGGGAGGACGTATGCGTTTGGGTTTTGTTATCCAAGCTATCAGTCATTCTTTAAAGTAAGGAATCTGTTCAAAAGGCAGGAGGTCCGACGAATGTTTAGCCCAAACATTTTTGATCTCTGAGCAATAGAGGAATAAATGGTCTACCGTTTTGATGTCTTGGTTGCAAATGGCACAAATCCCATCTTGGATAATACGCCTAATAGCAATAGAGGAGCACGAAGGTAAAAGGTCCAACAATAATTGCCATAAGAAGAACTAAAGTTTAGCAGGTCTCGAAAGTTTCCATAAGGAAATCCAAATGTGGCCAGGTCTTGCTGCGACGAGATTGTAGTTGGGATGAGCTCGAGTGAGTTTGGCTATTTTGTGAGAATGAAGAAACTGATATGTTGATTTAGTGGTATAATCACCAGCTGATGTTTTCCCCTCAGAAAAAGAAATCGTGAAATCCCACGTCTTGTGTTGAATGAGCTCAGACACTCTACTGTACATCTGATCGCTAGGGGGGCGAGATCCTGTAAAGGCAAATAGGGGGGACCAAGGACCCATTTATCTGTCCAAATGTTTATTTGACCCCCATCTCTGACATGCCATCTCAACCCCACAAGGAGTAAATCTCGACTTGCAAGAATGCCACAACAATCCCATGTAGCATTGGATTTTTTCTTCACTATAAGAAAAGATCTATGTCGGCAATATTTGGCGGTGAAGATTTTGGCAAGAAGTCTGGTGCTTGCAAAACATTTTTCCATCTAGTCTCGCCAAACAGTGCTAGATTAAAAAATCAACGGAAACCCAAGCCACCCTGGGATTTCACCCCATATAGGCATAACAAGTTAATCCAACATATACCCTTTTCGTTGGATCCCCTTGCCACCAAAAATTACTAAGGATTCGATCAATTTGTCTGCACACATTCAGAGGAAATAGAGTAACTTGCATATGATAAGACAACAATGATGTTAGAATTGATAAGACTAGGGTAGCTCGACCCACTTTCTTCAATGAAACCTTTCACCATCCAGTACAACGGTTTTGAATCTTGTCGACCAAAGTAGAAAAATATTCCCTTCTATTGGTGACAATATCTAAAGAAGTGCCCAGATACAGACCAAAATTGGTAAGGTTGTAATACCCAAGGACTCAGAGCAATATGTTAATAGTGTCAGGGGCAATTTGGGCTAACTACCAAAATGGATTTGTCAAGATTGATTTGTTGCCCCAGAACCCAAGAAATAATTTGTGAGAAGAATATTTAGTAGTTCATATCTCAAAATTGTAAGATGAAAGAATAAAAAATGTGTGATACTGGGCCCTCGGAGGAATGCTGGAGGCCTCGAAGTCTCCCATATTCCTCCGCTTTAGTTAATGATTTGGATAATACTTTCATACACAGAATAAAGGGGTATGGGAATAGAGGATCACCTTGTCGAATGCCACAAGTAGGGTGAAGAGTAGAGGTAGAAACACCGTCCAATAAGATAGCATAAGACACAGCTTTGAGACATTGCATGATGAGGTGAGTGAAAAGGCAGGAAATCTAAATCAAATAAGAACTGCTTCAATAAAATCTCATTGGAGACAGTCATACGCCTTACTCATATCCATCTTTAGAGAATGAAGAACTTGTTTGCCAGTTTTACAAGTGCAGATTTTGTTGGTTAATTCTTAAGCAAGAAATATATATATATATATATATATATATATATATATATATATATATATATATATATATATATATATAGAGGGTCGTGATCCATTGATAGCGCTAGCAAAATAGGAGATCTTGCTAGCGCGATCTGGCCGTCCATCCCGAAGGGATGGACGGCCCAGATCCTTTTTTTTGCGGCGCTGTCAGTCGTCCGCAACATAGTGTAGCGGACGGACCTTTTTACCATTTTGCCCCTGCTCCCCCCTCCGCTACACTGTCTAGCGGAGGACTTTCTTGGGCCCACGTTGACAGCCAAAAAGTCGTCCGCTACACTATCTAGCAGACGACTGACTTCCCTGACACAACTGACACATTTTCACGTGTTTGTACCTTTATTTCTACACACGACGGGTTGTCGGAATTCCTCAAGCTCCTTCGGCTACAATTTTCTTCTCCTTCGGACTCGCTTCCATTTTCAGCTCCCTTCAAGCTTCGAGTAAAACTTGCTTCAAGCTTCACTCAAGTAAGGTAAGTTTGCGAATGGTGAAGTTTTCTTTATGGATTGACTGGTAAAATATAATTTTATTTTGTTCGGACAAAAAAGTATAGATTTTTTTTTATGTTCTAGAAATTTGTCACTGTATTCTTCAATTTGTGATGTTCTAGACATGATGTTCATAAAAAAGGTGTAATTTGTTAACTCTAAATAAAGTCATTATAGTTTAATTCGATTTTTTGGCATGATGAATTCGTCTATTTATCTTAGTAATTTTAATTTGTTATGTTCAATAAATTAATAATTGTTAATTTGGAGACACTTTCAGGGATTATGCATACGGTATGTTTGTCATCCTAAATTGGTCTATTCGCCAAGGTAATTTTTAGGTAATATTTTCAGTTAGAAATGTCATTTGATTGTTAAGCGTAGTCTATTTCTACACAGGTCTTGTTTCACAATGTCTGATTTCGTGTCGAGCTCCAACGTCCCCGTAGATGCTAGTGATCCGTATCTAGGACGAACGTTTCAAACATTGGAAGAAGCTGAAGAATGTTTTCGAGCGTATTCATTGAGGGTTGGTTTTGGCATTAGAATAAAGACTACAAGAACAAGCAACGTAACAAAAAAGATATGCTCTCGCTTATACGAGTGTCATAGGGGCAGAAATCCACAGCAAAATGAGACACGCGTAGGCAATGATGACAGTGATGACGAAATAGGATATTCGCGTAGAAGACGGGACTGCTTTGAGCGCACAAATTGCCAGGTCAAGATGTTCGTAAGCTACAAAGCCAATCAAGATCATTGGCTTATTACCAGCCTGGAACTGGCACACAATCACCCGTTAGTAACTCCTTCTAAGGTGAGTCAGATGCATCAACACAAGAAGATGGGTAAGGTCGCGAGGAGCCTAATTCACACAATGAGCAATGCGCGAATTGGACCTACTGAGATTGTTAATGTTCTTGCTGAACAGGCTGGGGGAATTCAAAATTTAAACTTTAACACGACAGACGTTCGTAACGCGGTCCGAACCCATAGACGAGCCGCGTATGACCTCAATGATGCGCAATCGACAATGAGCCTATTGAAACGGATGCAGATGGAGGACCCGCAGTTTACCTTCGATTATAAACTTGACGACGAGCATCGAGTTAGTACAATTTTTTGGGTCGACGGTCGTTCGAGGCTAGCTTATAAGCATTTTGGGGATGTCGTGACTTTCGACACCACATACCGTACCAACAAGTACTCGATGCCGTTCGCTCCTTTCACCGGCGTCAATCATCATTATCACTCCATCCTGTTCGGGTTCGCCTTGTTAAGGGACGAGAGCGAGGGTTCTTTTGTATGGTTGTTTAGGACGTGGCTGGAAGCAATGAACTTCAAAGCACCCAAAGTGATCATCACCGATCAAGATTTGGCAATGAAGAAGGCTATTGCGACCGTCTTCCCAGACACCGGCACAACTTGTGCACTTGGCACATAAGCAACAAATACCCGGAACGTCTGCATCACGTGTACGCAAAGTATCCAGACTTTAAACAGGATTTTGACAAGTGCGTTACCAAGTCGTTAACGATTGAGGAATTCGAGGAGAGGTGGGAAAAGCTTGTTCGGGATTACTCATTGCAAGACAACGAGTGGCTCCAGCACTTGTACGAGCGCAAAGAGCAATGGATTGGCGTTTACACGAGGAGGTATTTTTGCGGGCATGAAAACGACGGGCAGGAGTGAATCTATGAATGCCACGTTCGATAGTTATGTGGGTACAGCTACCAATTTGAAGACTTTCGTTGCATCCGCACAAAAAGCGGTAGCTTCGTTGTTCGTAAAAGAAAGGGCTGCCGACTTTGCAACAACGTACAAACAAAGGAGAAGGTTGCTCGAGACCCCGCTGGAGCTGAACGGTGCCAAAGTCTATACGAAGGAGATCTTCTTGCTATACCAAGTAGAGCTGCAAAAATCGGGACGATACAGTATAAACAAGGTGGCAGAAATGTCTACGCGTGAGTACAAGGTTTATTCGCTCGTGAATGACCTCGTCCCTGAGAAGCTGCGCAGAATTTATACGGTGAGCCACGACACATTGACGGACTCGGTGACATGTGTTTGCAAGAAGTTTGAGTTCCATGGCATCCTGTGTAGACACATTCTGCGGTTTTTCACCCAGAAGAATATCAGGACAATCCCCGATAAATACGTCCTGCCACGGTGGACGAAAGGTGCAAACAGGTTGCACGGTACCATTCCTTTCCGGAGCACCCGTATACTGACTTTGAAGAATCAGAGACGTTGCGGTATAATCATCTGGTGACGATGTTCACCCGTTTGTCCGTAAAGGCTGCTGCTACAATGGTCGGATATAAACATCTCCTCGAGGTAGCTCAGCAGCAAGAGCCCATCGTCGACCAGTTGGAAGCAGCTTCAGTCAGCAATGCGGTTGACACCGAGCCTACGACGGAATCAGAAGATGACGAGCCGGGGGAGGAAGACGACAATGATATCCGGCCTTTGGATCCAATTATATCGCAAACGAAAGGCCGCAAGAGATCTACGCGGATGAAAAGCTCTATTGAAACGGCAACTCAACCTAAAAAGCTGAGAAGGTGTGCATTGTGCAACAAAATGACCGACCACGACAAGCGGAACCATTACAAGGCACTGGGGATAAGTCCAGGGGTTTGCAAGACGGGGAAGAAGATGACGCCGAAGATGAGGACGAACAAGCTGCAGTGGACCTTTAATTTTTTGTATAAGTTTGACATTTGTAATAATTTTTATATAAGTTTGACATTTGTAATAATTTTTTTCTAATAATTTTTTGACCGAATACTGGAATTTTTTTTCTGATGTAGCGATTTCTGATGTAGCGGACGGATATGCATAGCCCTAATTTTTTGGTCTTCATTTATGTCCGCTATACAATGTAGCGGACGGCATCGCAGAAAAACTTTTGGTCATCATTTATGTCCGCTATACAATGTAGCGGACTGAATCGCAGAAAAACTGTTGGTTTTCATTTATGTCCGCTATACAATGTAGCGGACCTCTATCCTATTATATATATTAATCAAATCGGGCAATCAGCTTTTATCAGTCCGCTATATTCTCTCTCTCTCTCTCTCTCTCGAACATCTAACCCAAGCCGCTACCCCATCTACGGCGACCCACATCTCCGGCGACACCACCGTCCTCCCCTCATCGCCGACCTCGATGGCTTCTGGATCGGAGACCACCTACGATTTTATTGGCAACTTGCACCTGGCAGGCAAACACTTTTTCAAAGTCATGATGCCTGGATTTGAGAATGAACTTGTAGGCCATCCCTCTTTCTCTGTATTTTTGTGTGTTAAAAGTTTGATCTTTTGGTTAAAAACTAACCTATTTTTTGTATTGTGTTTGTTAGGACATACCGGAAGCCTTTACCAATCAATTTACAACAATTCATGACAGTTCAAGATTATATAGCCGCAAGGGGGCCTGGCAGGTTGAAATCAAGCTGAAGCCCGGCCGACCCCAAAAAAAACAATTCGCAGAGGGTTGGAACGTCTTCGTGCGCCAGCATGGCCTCGAACTCGGGGACTTTGTAGTGTTTGAACACCTTGGGTGGTGGGATTTTCAAGTTGTAATCTTTGATCGGAGCGCTTGTGAAAAAATTTCTTTCCCCCAATGTGAACCCTAATTTATTATTAATAACCAAATTTATTGTATACATGTTCATTATGTTTCCAAATTTTTTCTCGCTTAATTGTGCCGTTTGAGATACCCTCAATATAATGAGATCGTTGATTGTGAATCGTACGTTATTTATTGTTTATCGATATTGAGATTGTTGATTCCGTCGCTAAAACAAGTCTTTGGGCGCCAATTTATTAAAACTGCATCACGCTACATTGTATAGCTGTACTATATAGCGGACACCAAAGTCTAGCTCTACAATATAGCGGCTATAAGGCCTCCGCTTAGGCCGGGTTGGGGAAGGTCGGAACTAAGTGTCTAGTTCGTGCCAACCATTTTCTGGTCCAAGTTGTAAACAATGATCTGCACCACTATGATGTGAGATCCTCTCAGCTGTGCACCTCACCACATTGTGTAGCGGACGGACCAGCAGAATGTCTTAACCCAACACTTAGAAAATTTTCAATCCCCCACTGTCCGCCACATTGTGTAGCGGACGGAGCAGCAGAAACTCTTAACCCAACACTTAGAAAATGTTCACTTCCCCCACTGTCCGCTACATTGTGTAGCGGACGGATCAACAAACACTCAACACTTAAAAAATTTTCAATCCCCCACTGTCCGCCACATTGTGTAGCGGACGGAGCAGCAGAAACTCTTAACCCAACACTTAGAAAATTTTCACTTCCCCCAATGTCCGCTATATTGTGTAGCGGACGGACCAACAAACACTCAACACTTAGAAAATTTTCAATCCCCCACTGTCCGCCACATTGTGTAGCGGACGGAGCAGCAGAAACTCTTAACCCAACACTTAGAAAATTTTCACTTCCCCCACTGTCCGCCTTATTGTGTAGCGGACGGACCAACAAACACTCAACACTTAGAAAATTTTTTCACTTCCCCCATTGTCCGCCACATTGTGTAGCGGACGGACCAACAAACACTCAACACTTAGAAATTTTTTTCACTTCCCCCACTGTCCGCCACATTGTGTAGCGGACGGACCAGCAGAATGTCTTAACCCAACACTTAGAAAATTTTCACTTCCCCCACTGTCCGCCATATTGTGTAGAGGACGAACCCCCCACTGTCCGCCACATTATGTAGCGGACGGACCAGCAGAAACTCTTAACCCAACACTTAGAAAATTTTTTCACTTCCCCCACTGTCCGCCACATTGTGTAGCGGACGGACCAGCAGAATGTCTTAACCCAACACTTCCCTACTGTCCGCTACACATTTTGTTTTCCACCTTTCAATCATTCTCAATGAGAGCCAAAAAAACCAAACTCAAATCAATCAAAATCATCTTCAACGGAAATCAGACAAATCAATCAATCAATAATCTTCAACACAAATCAATGAGAGCTTTCTAAATAATCATAGTTTATTAAAAAAAATTTGACAGTGTAATGGTACAATGTCAACTGGGGGAATCATGTTGGGAGGGATTCTCGGCATTAGCCGGATTTACAATAAACCTAACCGCTCTAGGCCGGCCTTTCATAATTTGCCAAGCCATTCTATATCTAAAGGTGTCTACTTCTGCTTGGCTCCACACGGCCGCCTTGAGGCTCTCGGACCGGCAAATGTAATCCATGTACATGCAAAGGAAAACGCCGCAGTCCGAAGTGTTACGTTGCTTGGGCCTCCTCTTCTTCAGTCGCCAATCGAGCTTTGGCCGCGCCGGTACAGGGTTACCACGGATACCATTGACCATTGCACAAAATATATTCTGCGAGAAACACAAAACGGCGTAAGACACGAGTTAACATTTATGCCAAGTTACAATAACTGTTAAACAACAATCGTAATATTACCATTGAGTCCAACTGGGCTTTGTACATCTGCAGCACAGGCATGTGGGCGGTATCGTCGTGGAGACTGTCGATCACCGATACGACTTTCTCTACCGGTTCATAGCAAACCAAGTACCAGTGGCTTTCCCCTAAAAATGGGATTAGAAACACGTCGGCAACACTTGCGCTCACTGGACTATCCCTAGCAAGATACGCTCGTAGGTTAGCGGACGGTCTCCACTGGCTCAACTTTTTCTTCCGCCTTTGCTCGACCCACTCATGCCATTCAGACACTAGGAGGCTATGAAAAAAGGCATCCACCAAAAAAATGGCCGGGTACTCGTTCAGCCGCTCCCGACCCCTTTCCTTCAGAATCTCCACGTATGTGGAGATGACACCGTTGTCTAACCAACTCCCCGGAGCCAGGGAGGCCATTTCTCCCCACTCGCAAGTGTAATCCATGCCCTCCGGATGATTCACACTATACAACGCTTTGTCCCGGGGGAAGCCGCTAAAATAACGCTCTCTGATTATTTGGCATTTATGCGGCTTTAGGGGCTTCACTGGATGCCCTTTGCGATATTGCCCTCGGGGGTCGACGGGGGATATTGCACTCCTTCGGGGGGGTCGACCGGGGGATATTGCCCTCCTTCGCAATAGATGGTCCTGCCCACGGGACAATGGGCAGTGTCTCCGACAGACTGATGTGTCCGAAACCCCAGTCTTGCGTGACTTGACTCTGAGAGAAGGGTTGGGGTTCCGAGTCCAATAGCAAAGAGAAGGAGGGCACACTGTAGTCTTCCCACGGCGCTTGAGCCTGGCCCATGGTGCTTGGCGGTCCCCAATCACCACCCATTCCCGGTACAGAGGGACCACCATATCCCTGGCTCACTCCCGAAGTCTGTCCCGAGGGATCGGTGTATCCCTCGCTCACATATGGGGGCTGCCACCCCGGATAACCCATTCCCGGGCTGACGCCGAAGGCTGGCCCGATGCTTGGTGTAAAAAATTCCCGCAGCCATACGCCAACGCATCAGCCTGTTGGCGAAGCTCCTCGCCCATTGCATCCACCAAATCCTTCCGCTCGCGCAACTTCTGGAAGAAGGCGAACGAGGCATTAACCTACATCCAGAGAGATAATAAATAAGTAACTTCATACACAGTTAGAATCATCAAGTTCAATTAAAGCACTTATTGGCCAACTTACCAGATTGTATGCCATGTGCTCATCGATCTGACCCCTAGGGTGGTACTTCTCCCCGCGTTCAAACCTTACTGGAGCTACTCTCCTCCGGGTGATGCGGTAGTACCACCCATTGTACTGTTCGATGCTGATCACGGGGTCAGGCTCCGACACAATGGCCGCCAGCGTGTCCTGCCAGGAATCCCAAACCTCAAGTTCTCGTGCGCACAAGTCGTGCGCATTTGCCTTGCCAAACCGAGGGACACCCGGTGGGTTCCTGTTAAGCCTCATATCCGGCGCGCCGGCTGGCAACCCCTGCAGGCACTCAAAATGGCGCATAGCGCGATCTGGCAGCTGCCACTCTGCGACCTCGAAGTGGATCAGGGGTGTGCGTTGCAACCCAGAGAGCGTGAAGACGAACGACTCTCCCACCCGTCGCGCCAAATGTTTGTACGGTGCCCATCGCATCTGGCCAGGAGATAACGAGTCGAGCTCCCCCCGATAGTACGTAATGTTGTGATGGGGATCGTCTCTCCTCTGGTAGTGGCTGTCCTTCCGGCTGTACTCCCAGGCGCACAACCGAGGCCACACATTATCGGTTCCGTCCCTACGCGTGGGTGCGCCGGTAGCAAGGTGTTCATAAGACCACACCTGAGAGCAAAGACAAATTAAATAAAGTATCGTCAAATTTTATTGTCAATTCAACCCAAAAAAAAAAAGAAACGAGCAAGTAATCAAGAATTGTATGATATACCTGCAATAGCGAGAGACATGCACATATCGCTTTGGAGTCGGGCCTCGTTGCCTTGTGCAATGCTCGGTACAGGTACGCAAGAGTTGCGGCTCCCCAGGCATAATCCCCAACCTCCAGCAGGTTACCCAACAACGGTAAATATTTGACGCTGACGGTATTCTTCGACGTTGTTGGGAACAGAATTGCCCCCATCACCCACAAGAGGAAAGCTTGTGTGTACAGCACAAGCATCTGATCCGTGTAGTTATCCGGCAGAACCTTGTAGGTATCTACCAACCATTTCAACTTGATACCACCAGTGCTAAATTGATCCTGGGGTATCGAAGTAAAGAAGTCCCTAGCGGTCCTCTTATTCGTTGCTTCCGACGGAGGAGCTATTACCGGCCGCCCCGTCACCGGTAACCCTAAGATGAACCCTACATCTTCTAGGGTAATTGTCAGCTCTCCGAGAGGGAAGTGAAACGTATTCGTTTCACTTCTCCACCTTTCAACAAGGGCACCTATTAAGTGCCGGTCAAGTTGTTGAAAGATCTGCCCATGCGTGAAAATCCCAAACCCAATCCCACGCAGTAATCTTTTCTGGGTTCTGTTCAATTTCCATGCTTTAAAATTATCGGATACTTCTACCGTGTTGAGAAGTGCTCTTTCCTACGAATTAATAAATACAATTTAAGCAAATTAAACGATATACAACGTTCCCAAGAATAACAAAGTTGATAAAATAAGTATCTTACTCCACCATCCCATATGAGCGTACTGATATGGTTTGCTTGGTCGTATAATACGGACGGATCTTCTGGTCCAGGGTTGAAATCCATTTTTCGCAACTGAAATTATGCAAAACGGCAAGGTTGGAAGCGTAAACATTCTCAAACATACAACGCTAGCACAGTCAACGCTAGCATGTGATCAGATAATACTCACATAAGTTCACATGCTGTGTATATGCAATGTACATAGATACAAACAGACACGGAATGAGATTTTACAAGTGAAATCACATGAACAAATAATACGCAATACACATATATAATCTATATATATGTATAGATACATTGACAAACGCTAGCACAATGCACCGCGCACACATTCAAAATCATGCATAAGCCGCGATAACAACTCTAGATTATGAACAAATAAAGGATTGGTTTGTGAACTTACGTGATTGATTCGTCGAATAAAGGATTTCTTGAGAAGAAATTGCGCCGATCTACTTGCCAACGCCGCTAGAAGAATTGTGAGAAGAAGGAATGAATAGCAGTTTAGAAGGAATGAATAAGGGTTTCGAAGTAAAGAAAGGAAAAAACGGTCCGCTACACTGTCTAGCGGACGGTGGGATAATGACAAAGTAACAGTCGTCCGCTAGACAGTGTAGCGGATGACTTTTTGGCTGTCAACGTGGGCCCAAGAAAGTCCTCCGCTAGACAGTGTAGCGGAGGGGGGAGCAGGGGCAAAATGGTAAAAAGGTCCGTCCGCTACACTATGTAGCGGACGACTGACAGCGCCGCAAAAAAAAAGGATCTGGGCCGTCCATCCCATCGTGCTAGCAAGATCTCCTATTTTGCTAGCGCTCTCAACGGATCAGCTCCCATATATATATATATATATATATATATATATATATATTACCAATAATCTTACGACTCGGAATGAAAGCAGTCTGTGTTTGGGAAATAGTGAGAAAAGCGTCTGCTTGATTCACTTGGCTAAAACCTTTGCAATGATCTTATAGATAGTATTATACATACCATTTGCCCAAAAATCCCTTGGTGACAAAGGTTGAGGAGATTTGGGTATTAGAGTGTGATAGGTTTGGTTTGAATGAAGAAACATTGCTAGATTGAACGATTATCATGGTACCGATGCCCATTGTTATCATGAAAAAAATCGTGTATTACGATCCCAAGTCGAAGCCAGCTTTCTTTGGCACATTGGGCCCAAAATGTCCTTTCACACTCAAGCAACCAATCAAGGTGGAGATGTAATTCAAATTCCTTAATTATTGCTACTGGTTCAGGAAGTCGCTCTTTTCCAGGAGGCAATAAATGTTCATACCTCAAATTTTTGGCTATGTAAGCTTTCAAAACGTGTCTTATTCCACAAAGTGTCTTATTCCATACAGTGAGCTTGGTTATCATACGTTGTCCCCAGGTAGCAATATGGAAGAGAGGGGAGCCAGTGATTTCTGAATTTCAGATTGCTCGAATAAGAGTAAATGCTTCTGGAAGTTTAAGCCACATAGCTTCAAATTTTTGAACTCGATGTAGATAGTTGGTGCACAGTGAACATTTCCAAAAGGATAGGAGCATGATCAGAATGGTGAGTGTAAGTATTGTTACAAGAGCTTGAAGGAGTAAGAGGTACCTCTTTCGTCCCGTCAAGATTCGGCCATGCAATCCACTTAGAGCTCCTGCACGAGCCAAGCCATCACACATGAGCTGTCATGGATCGATCCCATTAAGGTCTACCTTCAGGATGGCATATTATCTGCTGTCCAAAAGTAAGCCAGGAGCATTGTTACACACTCAGCTCGATATGCCATAGTAGAGGACATACTTTGTAGGCGTTCCTTTACGCTCCCATACCTTTGGTCTCTCACGCCATCTAAAGCAGATTGCGCCCTCCGAAATGTCCATGAGGGCATTTGTGGCCAACACCTGGGGGGACGAGCGTTAGCCCACTAGGTCGTCCGTCAAGGATATTATTGGCCGACCATGCAACGCGATGCCTTGGATTACACAAAGCGGTGTGATGCATGCCAACGCTTTTCAACAATTCTTAGACAAGCACCTAGCCTATTAACCACATTGAGCAGTCCAATACCTTTTGCGATATGGGGAATGTACATATTAGGCCCTTTCCCTCCAGCTTCTACTCAACACAAATTTGTAATCGTGGTAATCGATTACTTTACCAAATGGGTAGAGGCAGAAGCTTTGGCCACAATCATGGAGAAGAAATGTAAAGATTTTTTTTTGGCGTGTTGTTGTGTGTCGATTTGGCATCCTATGCATGCTCGTCACTGACAACGGGAAGCAGTCGATAATCCCACCTTTCACACATTTTGTGCAACTTGTCCATTGAATACTGCTTCACTTCAGTTTCTCATCCACAGACAAAAGGGCAAACAAAAGTTACCAATCGTACCCATCTCCAAGGAATCAAGAAAAAGCTTGATGGAGCAAAAAACTCTGGGTAGACGAACTACCCAAGATTCTTTGAGCATAGCAGACTGCGACGAGGAACCCCACGGGCAAAACTCCCTTCAACTTGGCATTCAAGACAGAGGCACTCATTCCTATTGAATTTGGCCTACCATCCCTTCGGGTGATAACATACGACCCTGTCAAGAATGATGAAGCCCTTCAAGAAAACATAGACCTTCTTAACGAACAGTGTAAGCAAGCCACGATTCATCTCACCGCCTACCAACATTGAGTGGCCAAATTTTATGACCGGCAGGTTTGCCCTTGTGCGTTCCATGTTGGCGACCTTGTCTTCTGCCGCATGGAAACTTCTACCCCACAAAAAGCCATTGGGAAGTTAACACCTAATTAGGAAGGCCCTTATAGGGTGACCAAGATGGGTGGTCCAGGAGCCTACCACTTGAAATAGTTGGATGGCAAGGAAATTTCTCGAACATGGAATGCCACCAATCTAAGATGTTACTATTCATGAGCAAGACCGAGGTTGGGGCCCATCCCCTTCCCACTCCAAACATCTTGCTTATACTCGCTTTCATCTTAGGAATGGTCTTTAGTTTTATCTTATTTTATCGTCGGCTTTACATGACCTAGCATTGTAAATACCCTTTTGACATGAATAAAAATCTTTACAAATTAAAGCCTTGTTTCCATTAATGTTGCAAAAGTTACATAGGTGGGCTTTAAGGCCATAAATGTTGTGAAAGTTACATAGGTGGGCTTCAAGGCCATACAAAAATGACTTGACCCTAAAAAGTCTATCCTACTCAGCTGCCTCCCCTGGTGTTTCCACCTCATGTGATGCACCAGCCCTAGCCTCTGACTATTGCGACCTCATGACTATCACAGAAGCTACTCCAGAAGCTCAAAATGAGTAATTGAGAGTGAGCTGGTTGTGAAGACGTAGCGGTAGCCCTCCTTACTTTGGCCTTCTCACGCTGATTAATCTCATCTGCAGTGACCTGAGCAAACTTGTGCTCGTAGACACTTAGGTCAAGATCAGGATGATCTTTTGAGACGTCAACCTTATACTTATTATAACCCCAGACAAAATACTCAGGGGGTTTTAGAGATTATGTCCCTTAAAACCCCCTGAGCATTAAACATGGGGGATCTCCTTGCGCTCTAGACGACATGATTTCTGCATGAAGGATAAGAAATAAGATCACCATGAAAATAAGAAAAACATAAGAATTTGTAAGGACATTTACCAGGATCGTTCTTGCCCTCCTCTTCCTCGTTCAAGTCCTGAGGCTTAAGGGGAAAGATGATTCCATACTCGCGAAGCGAGCATTACTTATAGGATATTTGGATTCTACGGGTTCTGCTCCTTTAAGCTTTTTGATGTGATCAAGGTCAGTCTTTAACAAAATTTTCTCTTTTAACGCATTACAAGTCCTAGTATTGCATTCAGCAAGCCATATGTTGCAAACCTCATTCCTTTGAGACTTAGGAAGTTTGATAAACAAAAACTTCACTTTCCAATTACAGTTACACGAAGGTGGGTGTAAAAATAGGTTGGCCTCGGCCTTCGAGCACTAACTCAAAAACTACCAACCCACTTGCCGAGTTATCGAGCAAATGGTAAAGAACCATATGAATACTCTTACCGTAGATCTTAGTCGAAGCCTATGGCATCAATAGACAAAAAAAGATATGAAACGTCAAGCGTAGGGCGAGAATTGGTCGAGTGCAAGACCATATGTATTCAACAACTTGATAAAAGAGGATGAAGGAGGACCTAAAGCCGTTGTTGAACATATCTAAATAAACTGCAATCTCGTCTATTGTCATCATGTTAGCCAACTCCCCTTCGTCAAGTTGTTTAAGTTTTATATTCGGCGGAATTTTGCACCGCTCCCTCAGAAGCTTTAGATCATAGCTACACAACCTACTTCTGAGAGTATGAACGTCAAAATGCTTGGGAGATTGAACTTTCTCCGTCAATACTTCCTTTCCAGAAATCCCCCCTCGACTCTTGAAAAGATACCAAAGGAATACCAACTTCTAGAAAACAAAGGGTCAAAGGTCGGCTTTACCCTAGTTGTAATACCCCCCAACTTAGGTTTATCCGGTTATCATTACTTTAGCTACAATTTTTATGAGTGATGTTCTTTCGAGTTTTTTTAGCGATGATTTGCTTGGGCAATATTATGAGCGACAAATTAAAAATACCACTAGTTAGATAAGAAGGGGTGCAAGAGAGAAATAAATGAAATGTAGCTCATCACTCTAGAGAAATTATTATTAAATTATGATTTAGTATAAAGTTAATATTAGGGTCAAATACACGTAGGTACCCTGAAACTACCACAAAGTCTCAATTAAGGGTTCCATAGTTTAATTTTTACACACGAGGGCTTGTAACTCCAAATTTGCAATAAATAAGGACTTCCGTCCACTTTTTTAACGATTGAGGCTTTTTCGTCGAGGGCATTTTTGGGTTTCCATATTTGGGTATGTGTACAGGTGGATATGGAACGTTTGTGTGCATTATATGTGACTTGTAATCGTAGCAGTGTGTGAATAGATGACATGTATGTTGGTGCCGGATGTATTGCAATGGTTGAAATTAATGGTCATTGTGGTGGAATATCAGTTAATAAGCAATGAGTTTGAGACGACAGTTACCTGTAATGATGAACTAGTGGTAGTCCGGCGCAAGTATGTACGCGTAGTGGGTGTGCGTGCATGTTTGTATGTATGCACTGTTGTTATGTGGAGGTGTGTGCAGCTATATGAATATTGTTGTTGCGTGTTAGTGATTAAATGGGTGTATGTGAGGAACAGTGGTGTCGGGTTATATTGGTTAAAGGTGCGGTTGTATATGTCTAGATATGTGGGTTAGTATGTGCAGGTGTTTGTGAGTGGATGAGTACGTGAAATGTGGCGGTGTATTGTGTGTGGCTGGGTGAATATTTTTGTGTCTTAGTGTGTACGTGTGCTTGTGCTGTGGAGGGTGAAGTAGTGTATCTAGCGGTATATGTTTTAATGTGTGTTTTAGGATGAACAAATGCTGGGTACATAACATGTATTTGTGTAGGAGGCAATGTGCAAATAGGTGAGTTGGAGCATGTGAATTAGTGCGCGAAATTGTGTAAGCAGTGAAAGATATTGCCTATCGTTGGTCAAAGAAACGTGTATTGAGTGGTAGGAGTGTGGTCATGTGGCATTGTATGATTTTGATGCCTATCTTGGTTGTGCGTTTTGCAGTGTGAAGGGTGAGTATTAGGTGCTTGGACGATTTCGAAAGTGACGGGTTACTTTAGAAAAATCAATTGGTAAAGTTGAGCTGTACGTCTATGTGGTATGGTAAGTACATGACATTGTGTACCATATGTGTACATGGTACAGGTGTACCGTATGCTTGGGAAGGTGTACCCTATGCATGTATGTTTTTTGGACAAGAAAGCACATAGGTTATGAGGATAAAATGGGAATGATTAGCATGAGCTCTAGAGTTTGACTGCGGCAATTAGTTGCGTGAAGACTTGTTCAACGGGGATGTGTCGTGATCGACGATGCCTGGATTATAGCAAAGCTGGAGACATGGAGATCAAAAGAATGGCCTTGACCATTCTTTTGACCAAATGTAGCAGTGAGACTGTCGCTCCAGAGTCCTTGATGTGGAAAATGCGTAGCATCAAGTAAATGACCCTTTGATTCAGCTAGTATTTTCATATATAACGTGTATGTTATCTACTATTAAAAAGAGTACTGTTTATCAGCGTTGACCGTTTTAACTATGTTTAGCTGCTCTGACTTAATTTGCCAAAAATCTTTTAATGGTTTATTTTTCTTTAAAACCGGACCAACATGTAAATGATATGTTGCTTTGATATTGTAATGGAATTCAGATTTGAAATGTTTTGGTATTTGACTTTACGATGAATATTTAGCAGTTGGAAAGCTATTGAAAAGGGTGTTGGATAGTTTAACGAGTGGTTATGTTTAAGATGAACCAAAAGGTGGTTTTGTTTATTCGACTGCTGTGCCCCATATCCACGGGGGAAAGTGGATTTTGGGTCCTGGTCAACGGGACCATACATTGATGCACAGTACTGTTGCTTGTGGTTCGCCCTTACGTCCACAGATTATATTTATCCCAGGAAAGGGTAGGGATTCTGGGTCCTAGTCAGTGGGACCATATGCTGACCGCAGCATATCGTTTGAGTTGAGATTGGATGGAACTGTTTGTCGTAAGGTTTTGTGCTAATGATTTTATGCTTCAGCTTTCATGTACTCTATTTTGTTTTACCCGTGGATTACCAACTCTATGATTTTAAATTTCTTGATGTGACTGTAATATAAAATGAGTTATTTTCTGCATGCTATAGTCCACCTAGTTGAATCATTGGTTACTTATTGAGCACGTGGAAGCTCATCCCTTACTTATCATTTCAGGTTTGAAAGTAAGGTGATGGGGATGAGCATAGGAAGGGACAATTTGGCGCGGAACTCCGAAAACTCCCTTGAATGAGTCGCTAAATGTTTAGGTTGTTGGTTTAGTTTTAGTTGTTGACAAATCGGAGTTATGAAGAATTTTAGCATAAGTGCTGTATTCAAATGAAATAGGAAAATGTAATTAAAGTTTTTATAAGTTTTAATTTCCGCTGCAGTTTGTATTATTTTTAGCGAGTAAGGCCTGGTAGAGCCCTTGGTTGGAGTCTATTGGGTCTGCGGCCGGTCACGTGCCTAGCTCGCGGACCCACCCGTCGGTTCGGGTCGCGACACTAGTGCTCCGAGTATCATCACTAAACTTAGAAATATGTTCACTATCTTCGCTAGACATGATTCTAGATCAAAAGCAAGAGATTCAAAAGAAAGATGAAAGAGATTTGGAGCTTACTTGAAGAGATAATCTTACAACTCTTAAGAACTTAAAAACTTTCTTCAAGCGAACCCCCGAAATTGCAACTCTCTCAAAGTTCTCACTTGAAAAGTGAAATGAATTGAAAGAATAAGAAGAACTCTTTCTTATATAGAGACAACAAAGGGATCCAACGGATAAGATTTCATTACCATCGGGATACACAAAACACGTGACGAAAATCCAATAGAATAACTGAGGGGGTGGGTATTTACCTTTGTCCCCCTTGACCATAACTTTGGCAAAGACGAATGGGAATTCTTCTTTGGTCTTAGCCTTTGCTTGCCAAAGTTGAGTAGACGAGAGCATAAGACTCGTGCCTCTACTCGCTTAGCCGAGTAAACGAGCTCCTTTGGTCCTAGCCTCTGCTCGATAAAGCCGAGCAGACTAATGCATGAGATCCATGCCTCTACTCGCTTGGCCGACACGATCTTTTGGTCTTAGACTCTGCTCGCCAAATCTGAGTAGATCAGCTCGTGAGACCTGTGCCTTTACTCGCTTAGTCGAGTAGACGAGCTTCTTTGGTCAGTCTCTACTCACTAAAGCCGAGCAGACGAGCACATGAGATCCGTGCCTTTACTCGATTAGCCAAGTAGAAGACCTTCTTTGGTCTTAGCCTTGGCTCGCCAAAGCCGATTAGACGAGGGCATGAGACCCGTGCCTCTACTCGCTTAGCCGAGTAGACAAGCTCATTTGGTCAGCCTCTGCTCGCTAAAGCCGAGCAGAGAGCGCATAAGACCCGTGCCTCTACTTATTTGGCCGAGTAGACGAGCTCTTTTGGTCTTAGCCTCTGCTCACCAAAATCGAGCAGACGGGCGCATGAGATCCGTGCCTCTACTCGCCTGGTCGAGTAAACCAACTCCCTGACAGTCTTTACTCGGCCAAGCTGAGTTGATGAGCCCATATACTCGGCCGAGCCGAGTAGAGGAGCCCTATGGGTAGATGAGCCCTATGGAGGTCTCTAATCGGCCAAACTAAGTAGACGAACTTCATAATGGCCTCCACTCAGCCAAGCCGAGTAGAGGAGCCCTATGAAGGTCTCCACTAGGCCAAGTCGGGTAGACGAACTCCATAATGGCTTCCACTCAGCCAAGCCGAGTAGACGAGCCTTATGGAGGTCTCTACTCGGCCAATCCGAGTAGACAATCCTTTGCTAAAGGGAAACTTCCCATCAAACAAGAAATATCACTTAGGCTAAAAATCTCCAACACGGAACATTACTTCGATGCTAAAATATTCTTCTCTATTCCACACTCTTCCTCAAAAAAGAACATGGAACGGGGGGAAATGATATGAATAAAAAATACCACACACGAGATGGTGACACGTGTAGCCACCTGGGAACATCAAAACTGCTGCACAATCCATGGAGAAGTGGGAAATGGCATTTGCATGCTCTCCCACTTCCTTACTTCCCCTTTATGGTAGTAACCTCCCACTAAATAACATTAACTACCCACTATATGGTATTAACCTCCCAGATCACTTGGGTAACCCCATCATTAAAGGGAAATAATTAAACTACTGTTGAGAGCTCTATATAAAGAAGGTGCGGGAATGAAAAAGGGGTAAGTGACACAATATGAGAATACACTAGATTCTCTCCATACATTTTCTGACTTTAGCATCGGAGGTTTCCCGTCATAAACACTTCCGGCGAGTCATCGGTGTTGTTTGTGCTGTGCAGGTCTATTCACGAGTCAAGTTTCGGATTTCATCCACAACACGCAGTAACTAGTAAAGATAATTCCATCAAGCCTCTTTTAGTTCTTTAAGTCCGTACTAATTTTGCACAAAATTTACTCCTTCAAAATACAAGAGAACATGGTGGATAAAGAAAGAGATTCTTAGGAAGGAGGCCACTTGTGACTTGTAAGGAACTTGCAACACTGAACATGTTGTGCAGTACATGATATGAGCACCTAGCACATCAAGACATCCAAGGGTATCCCATTAAATAGTAAAATATCGTATAAGAGTAGATCAAAAAGTGATAAATCACAGTCTAAAGAATCAGATTTTGATGGAGAATTGTTGATAACTGGACTGGTAAATTGAGATGGTTTACATTCAAGAGTTAATTATAACTGTCCTCCTGAGATTTACACATTTTTGCACTTTGCTCCCCGTATTTATAACTTTTACAGTAGTATTCCCCGAGGTTGATAAAACTATTGCAAACAGCTCCAAAAGTGGATAATCGTTAAAATTTGGGCGTTAAGTTTGCATGTGCACAGCACATGCCATTTTTGGCATGGGCAGGTTTGTCATTTCCCCTATCCCATCTCTTGTCTTCTCTCTCTCTCTAAGTTTTAATGGTAGAAAAAAGGGAAAACCAAATTGACGATTGCAACACGGCATTCTTGCCGTGACAAAATGTTCTCAAATGTAAAAACACACACCATTTCCACTTTCTCCGTTGAAATCGAAAGGCAAGAAACCACACACACAAAAAAAGGAAGAACCCTAATTGGCTTCAATTTCTAAAGAGAGGAACCTTTTGATGAACGTATCTAGAGAGTCTATCCGCAGTGATCGTGATTCTCGCACTTTCTGCCGCTCTCTGGTGCTCGTTGGCAACATAGTCGAAGGCGAGTCCTGTTTTGAGGGATGAAAATGAGACCCCCATCTCGAATTTCTGATTCCCCTAATCTGAAAGAGCGAGTGGCAAAGTTTATTGGCTTTGTTGTTGTCAACTTCTTGGTTGTATCGATGGCTGCAGCAAGGAACAGTGCCAAATCGAAGAAAAACATCATGGAAGGAACTCAGGAGATAAAACAGATGGATTGGGATAGGGATCAAGGCAAGAACTTCAAAATTGGCCTCGAGAGGAGACACTGGAAGCTAGTTTTTGAGTATCCACGTCAAATAGGCCTCTCAAGAAGATTCGAAGTCCTGAACGCCAAGATTCTTTTCAATGCTCTGTTTCTTCATCTCACCAAGCACCTCTCATTGTTCCTTATAGTACTGGTGCACCTGTAGCTCATCCTCTATCTTCATCATCAAGATTGTTTCCCTTTGCAATTGATGGTACTCAACAATCAATAGAAAGCTTACAATAGTTCAGAACAAACCCTTCATCTCTATCACACCTGGCCCAGCAAAGTTCTCAGAATATGATTATTTTTACACCTCACCACCACCAATACCACCAGGGTTTTGGATTCCCTCCCTACGTTTTCGGCGACATGGCTTCGCAGCAGTAGCTATTGTAGCATTGGAGCGACGCCTTAAATTTAAGTCCATGAGGGAGATTAATGATGATGAATAAGTTTAGGCCCCCGGTGCAGCCTATCAACCCGACGAATCTGTTATTAAAAGTATAACTTCGTGTATACTTGTGCAGAAAACAAGGAAGTACGAAGATACTGAAATGTAGTTTACTAAACAGAACAAACAGCATTAACGATTAAAATTAACTCACAACAAAATCAGATAAACAGCAATAGAGAACCGAGGTGTGAATTTGGTTCACTGTCCTTAAGACTTTATTCGTCCCGCAACGGTGCTAACGGTCTCCTGACGAAAAGCCTCCCAGGATACAACGGTAGTACGTCTGGAAATAGGAGCACTCGAAATTTGCAGACCCGGCGAACCAAAATTATGGACAGAACTCTTTCGGACACAAGAACGAGACAGCAGAAATATTGCAGAATAAAATTTCGGGATGAAGTAGTTAATTATCTTTAACTTCTGAAAAACTGACTCGTTTTTATACACAGAGTATTCACTGGGGGGTGCAACTCTTTCACAGAAAAACTGTTAAGCTGGAAAGGTCACAACTTTCTGGAAAAGAAAATAAATAAATAAACTTTATTTATTTAAAATATTTGTCCCAAAAAGATTAAAGCCTGATGGGCCCAAGCCCAAGCCACGGACCGGGACAAGGCGGGCGGCGCGCGCGTGTGTGGTGGACCTTAGGTCAGCCTAGGTCCTCCCTCCTTACAAAACATGGGTACCCCCAAGGGGCTCAACCCTTAGCTCAAGGCTAAGCCTTATAAGGAGATAACTTGGCTTTATCTCTTCTATGTGGGATACTCTTTTCCCTTCAAGGTGAACCACCAACTTTAACTTCAATTTTCTCATTCATCTCTCATTCATTTTAAACATGTGAATATACCACAATCATCTATTCCAACAGAAAAACATGAATCAATTTATTCTTAACCAAAATATGGTTTGGAAGCAATTTAAAAGTTGAGTCAAAGTTGCTACTCCAGCTTCTCCACAATGGGTTTAAAACCCCAATGTCAACAGAAGCTATACCGGGGAGTGAGGCAAAGGCATTGGGAGAAATAGGTGGCTGAGATTCGTCTCCCTCGAAACATGACTCGCTTCTGGCTTGGCGCTTTTGATACCGTTGAGGACACTGCCATGGCGTACTCTAAGAAGGAGAGAGAGAGAGAGAGAGAGAGAGAGAGAGAGGTAGAGGAACAAAGAGAGAAAGTAGAGATGGGTTAAGGGAAATGACAAACCTGTCGATGCCAAAACAGCATGTGCGGTGCACATGAAGACTTAACGTCCGAATTTTAACTGTCATCCACTTTTGGAGTTGTTTGCCATGATTTTTGTTAACTTTGGGGACACTATTACAAAAGTTATAAATACAGAGAGTAAAGTACAAAAACATGTAAACCTCAGGGGAGTGTTTTGTAATTAACCCTACATTCAATCCATTTCAAGATCTATATGCTCCGATTGGAACCGGAAGTTCCAGAACAGGCCTAGGTGGCTAGTATAACACTATAACGAAACTGCCTTTTGTTATTCTGTTAGTAATTAAATTTCTAATTGTTATTTATGTCTTAGTCATTATTTGGTGGATCTAAAAAATGACTTGAAACTTACCAGGAGAGAGAACAAAAATTGTGGTAACAGTATTCTGTTTGTTAAAGAAAAATATTAAACAAATTGTAGACACAATTCTTATCAGTTGGAAAGTCTAATATGTTTAGTCTGACTTAGTTGGAGTGTTAGATTGATATATGTTGTACCAATTTCCTGTTTCTGGTGTGTTGGTGGTTCTCAGTTCTCCCCGGAGCACAATCCTGTTGGCATGCCACATGCCTTTACGTTTCGTGAAACATGCATCACACGATAAGAGCTGGCACTGGCGCGAGAACTAGCCGGTGCTGGGGCTTCTTGTGTTCTATGGAATTGGGTAGTGAAGCACATCTGATATGGACGGTAAAACCACATGCAATCTTAGCATACGGAGGTGAAACTCCATGTTGTTCTTCGGTTACACATAGCAGATACAACAAGAAATTAAGTTGAGGGCTTCTTAGGAGGGCAACTGGATGCTTAGGGTGCAAAGGACGTAGTATCTGCATTGCTTGTTCTGCAATTGATTCATGCAATAGAAAGTAATTGCATTGGGTGCAATTGAATGGCTGTAACTATTATTGGTTCTTCTCACCTAATGCAAACATCTTTGTCGCCATTAAAATCTGGCTTTTCTCTGAATATCAGTTGATGCTTGTGGATGAATACTATATATTTTTCTGTGTGCCTGCAAATAGTCTTGTGTTAGGAAAGAGAGAAGTGTTGAAACATTGAAGCTCAAGGGGAAAAAAAATTTCCGGCAGGCGACGATATACACAAGAGAAGGCAAGTTGTTTTTGCGGGGTGGCTCTATGGTTAAGAAGCATGTAAGTAACTAGTGATCAGTTGGCCTTCGTGTTGTCAATTTACATGTTCAAGATTTTAAAACAAACCAGTAAGGATCACGTTATACAGTGATTTAAAATAAAAATATTATGAAACACAATTGAAATTAATCATTATGACTATTATAATTAAATTATAACAATAAATCAGTTATTAAGTACTAATCAAAGACCCGAAATATGAAAAGTTAATTGTACAAAACACGGTATTACTTTTAAACCATTTTTTACGCCAATTATTGCCAATATTTCTTTACTATTTATCATACTTTATTTCTTTCGTCACATCAAGTTGCCACAAAAGAGAAAATTGACTGTTTCATATTATATCTTGTCATTGAAGGTACACTGACATTGTAATTAGTCTCAAACATCTTCCACAAAAATTTAACTCTCACAAAATATTACAAAATTGAATGAACAGTAATAAAAGTGAAGAAAATATTTTGAGATAATTAATGTCTAGTGTATATATTGGAGTTGTCTAATTTTCTGTGATATATTTTGATGGCACACACACACACACACACACACACACACACATATATATATATATATAAGTCTAGAAAGTTAAATTAAGAAGAAGTTTGAATTATAGTCAAGTGATATTAACCGAAGTTCAAAAATTAACCTGAAAAGGATTGTTAAAAGTAAATAACTAACGGATAAAAGTTATAACTATAATAAAGTTTATAAGACGAAATATGTTAGGAGCTTAAATTTTGCATCTTTAAAACAAAAATTCAAGCGAACTCAAGAAATCTAGTATGACACATATAGAAACTGAACTGCTTAGTAACCTATCTTTAAATGATCTTTCCAAAGTTTTTGTATTTTCATTTTTAGAGTTTTTGACACTTTTTTCAACAAGCATCACCATCAAAATTCAAAATATCATCACTTAGGATTTTCAGTATCATTCATTACCCATATTGCTTCTTTCTGTATACTGATGGCCATTTCTTATAGCGATGATTAATGAGTTGGGGGGGGGGGGGGTTTCAAACTGTACCCAATATTTTATTTGCTTTTGGTAATGATCTAGTCTATTACTCCCTCTATCCCAAAAAAAAGTTATCATATTTCCTTTTTGGGTTGTTCAAAAAATCAATTAGTTTCCAATAAGGCTGTATACGAACCAAATTCCACCCGAACTTGGGTGTGCTCGAACTCGGTTCGTCTAAGTGTTGGTGTGATCGAGCTCGGCTTGAGTTCGCTAAGACCCAAACTATCAGCGTTCGAACTCGGCTCGAGTTCGTGACTCTACAAATCGGGCTCGACTCGTTCAACTCGTTTAACTATACAAGCCGAACTCGAGTTCGAAAACTTGAACCGTATTCATGTTCAGATCCAACCAAATCCCTAATTTTTTTCACATTTCTCGATCTTTGACGCAATCATGCTGTGGACTTTGATGAATCGAAAAAGGATCTATAAAACATACAAGGAAGAAGAGGATGTAGAATGGAAAACATACAATAAGAGATCGGTCGGCGATGAAGTCATCGACAATGGTTCGACGACGGGGCGAAAGAGGCGTCGATTGGGGGGGCGAAGGGCGCGTCGGGGATGGCGATGGAGAGATGAAGTGGCGTTGGCGATGGGGATGAAGTGGCGTCGGTGTCACGACCTGAACCCATGGGCAGGCCCGCGAGCTAGGCACATGACTGGCCGCAAACCCAATGGACTCCAACCAAGGGCTCTGCCAGGCCTTATTTAAACCTGTCAACAAATTCTAATATCATGCATTAACTAATACCATAATATGACTTCTAAAAAGGTCCTTATAGATCTCTCCAAAATTATCTCAATTAAATTCCTCCATAATGACTAATATAATTTATTTAAAGGAAATCTCCTGGAGTTACACTACAAACAATTCTAGAATAAACCAGTAATATCATAATTTCTCATGGAACTTAATTCAGCCTCCTAACGAGCATCTCCCGCGGCTTCATTCTCATTTCCCTCGCAATACTCATGTTCATCTAGTTGATCGCCTGAAAACATTTATAAAACGGGGTGAGCTTGGGGCTCAGTAAGTACACATACCATATTCCTAAAATAGGTTTTGGGGTTCATAAAAACATGCCAAGGTTTTCTTCAAATTTAAACTGATAAATATTTTCACAAGAGATATTATACATATACCTACTTTATGAAAGCAATTCATCCAAGATTCACAGTAACGATGCATGACATCAAGAAGGCTCATAACAACTATCACAGTTCATCATAACATAGGTATGTTGCGGTCAGCGTACATTCCCCCTGACTAGGGCCCACAATCCCTACTCCACCCGGGATAAATATAATTCGGTCAGGGTATGCGCCCCCTCGACTAGGGCCCACAATCCCTCCTTCGTCCGGGATACATATTGTTGTGGACGCAAGGGCGCACCACGAGCAACAGTACTGTGCGTCAACGTATCGTCCCGTTGACCAGGACCCAACAATCCAACTTTCCCCCGTGGATATGGGGCGCAACAACCAAGCCAGGGTACCGTCTCATGCAACATATATAAGCCAACTTTAAAACACTATTCATAGAAAACATTCCATGGCATTTTGATGTATTTTCTCATCAAACAATTTACACAAAGCAGTAGCATGCGAAAGGCTTTAAACAACAATTCATTTGTACATATACATAGATGAAAAATAGGATATACGGAGGAATATGGCAAGAGTACTTACCTCGCTCAAAATATGCTTCTGGTATTTGCTCAAATGCCGGCCCTAGCTCTTGACTATCAAAACCTAAATAACAAATCATACGGATGTCATTTACTATCGCTCAGGCACGTTTAGGTATTATGTTTCTTTTAGATGAGTAAAACTTTACCCAACCGTCCCCCGACTTATGTTTAATTATCTATTTGCCCCCAATGCCTAAAGTACCTTATCCACCCAGATATAACCTAAAAGACTCATTAGAAATAATTTAATAACTATCGTGATAATAAAGCGCTACGCTATATCCGTTGGGGCGCTACACTACTAAGAACGCTAAAACCAGCAAATGACTTTCAAAACTTTTGAAATTCTGGAATATACATTATCATAGATACGTAAGACTATTATAAAAGTATCATAATTTAATAACTTAATTTACTATTTAAAATGTACCGAAATCTCTTTTACGAATAAAATTACTTAGCATGCTTATTGAGCTCCGAAAAATCTGAAACTTTTACTGTGTGTAGATCTTGCGAAATTAACATAAGTTACTTCTTTGAGTTTTGTCCAAATAATATTCTAAAATATTTTAAAAATTCGAAAAGAGACTGCTAGAATATGATAACTTTTTAGCGACACTTTTGAGTTCAATTTAGACTGAAGCTTTTACCTGCCTCTGCCACTATCTTCTTCTCCTTCATAATACAGAATCTTTCACCCGAACTACCTCACGTGCAAAACTCACCCACACAACAACTTCACACAGCCATATCTATATCTCTAAACTCCACACCCACACATGTATATATATATATATATATATTAACAAAACCCCATTCTTTCTCACACCCACCGCCTCATGACAGTGGGTCTTTCCCCTTTCCATTCTCTCACGCACACAGGGCACTCTATCACACCCACTTGCACTCCTAACACTCATTTGTAAACATTAGATTTGCACTCTAATACCCACTACACAATTTGCAACTCACTAATACACACACATATCTTCATATTTATGTAACTTGTTCCTCCAACTCCTACAATTAAACCCACCATCTTTTCCTTCACATAACCCACTCACGCACAACACTATGGCTGCCCACCATGGCAGCCACCTTTCCCTTCCCTTTTTCCACTTCTACACCTACTTAAACACCATATAAACACACTCATGGCACAGCACCATAGCTGCCCACCATGTAGTCACCTTCCCTTTCCCTTTTTCCACTTCTACACCTACTTAAACACCATATAAACACACTCACGACACAGCACCATAGCTGCCCACCATGCAGTCACCTTCCCTTTCCCTTTTTCTTTTTCCACTTCTACACCTACTTAAACACCATATAAACATACTCATGGCACAACACCATGGCTGCCCACCATGGCAGCCACATTCCACTTCATTTTTTTTTTCCACTTTTACATCCGCTAAACACCATATAAACACAGCCACAACACGGCATCATGGCTGTCCATTACGGTAATCCTTCCTCTTCTATGCCGTTACCCGCAAATCAAACCTCTTCACAGCGCTTGTACGGCTGCCCCATGGCAGCCCTTTCCCTATACATTTTCTCTGTCATTTGCACTCACCATCATGCAAACACTGTCACACTACGATTGCCCCATGACAGCCCTTAATGCTCCATGACACAGGCCATAACACCACGTCCAACCTGCTCTCTAATCTCGGCCGTAGCTACTGGGTTTGCTTCTACCTTCATGTGATTCTTGCGATGCCGTAAGTCATAACCCCGACACATCCATGGCCTTTCATGGCTCCAACCCGTACCCCCTGTGACCACTATGCACTCACCCTACCCGGCACTCTCACGGTATAATACTAAACTCATTAAAACACACAGCGATTTACCCCCTTCGTCACAGGTTCTCGCACCCAACAGTGTATATATCTGTGGTCATATATATACAATACACTAACAAAATTTAACTGAATTCTAAAATCTAAGAGAGAAAAGGCCAAGAGAAAGCTTACCAAATTGCGATTGATCCCCGGAAAATTTGCCTGGAGTATCCCTATTTTGAGCTCTCATCTACCTCCTGATATCTCCCACAAGATGAGTCTGACGGCTAAGGGTGGCTGCCCCTTACTATATCTTACATACATATATTTACATGGGGGGTGAAAACCCTAGTTAGAATTGCAAAGAAAACTTACAAGCCCCTTTTGTCGCTAAAACTTCTAACCCCATTTATTATATCGAACATAGTCCAAAATAAATTACTTACGACGAACCATATGTTAGCAAATTTATTAAAGGTTGTTACGCTAACCCTCTTCACTATTTCGTAACTAAAAGTTGCTAATACAATATCGATGCTAACTATATATATAAAATTATCGCTAAAGGTTTCTGAAAAAATATCAGTTAATGATAATCCTTGCCAAAGACATTAATCAATATCAATAATATCTGTTATCGCTAAATTTTTCTTATGATTCTAAAATTGTCGCCAAAGATTTTAGTTATAGTGTCTCCCCAGATTTGACGCTATAATCCGCTCAAAATAATATACCAATGCTAGGTAATAGTTCGTTACTAAAAGTTTTGAGTTTTAAAAGTATTTTTAGGGTTCGAGGTATTACAGTCGGCGATGGAGAGACGGAGTTGCATCGGCGATGGAGCTTCTGTTTCTTCGCCCAAAGACTTAGACTTTTTGGATGGAGTGTTTGGACTTTGGATGAACCTTCCCAAAGACTTGACTTTTTTGGATGGAGTGTTTGGATGACTTGTTTCAGTTGTGTTGATGTGATGATATAATATTTAGCTTTAAGTTTTTAACTTAGATAACTAAATGGGTAGGAAAAAATCTTATTTATACTCTTAAAAAATTAAATATATTAATACATATATTTTATATTTATATAAAATACACGAGCTCTAATGTTCGCGAACATTAATAAACAAACGACAAAATGTTCATGCTCGGCTCGTTTAATAAACGAGCCCTAAAATGATGTTCGTGTTCTGTTCATTTGTGAAATGAACGAACACGAACGAGTTTTTAGTGAACTGAACGACGAGCCGTTCGTAAACAGCTCTGTTCATTTACGGTCCTAGTTTCCAAGTTAAGAAAAATTCCATAAGTGTTTTTACATGTTTACTCTTTGTACACTTTTTATTATTCTACTTTTCTCTTTACATTTGATCATCCATCAATCCACTTCTATCTACTCAACCATTTTCGTCCTCCCCCCCCTCCCCCCCCCCTCCCCTAGGGATATAATGAAAAACTCATATCCTAAATAAGCGTGCATTCAAATATGATCAAATAATTTGGGATGGAGGGAATATAATTTTCATGTATATCTTATTTTAAAATTAAAATATATAGCAAGTTTTTTTTTCAACTTTTTCTCTTATAAGTTCTAACATTCGAGTACAATTTGTCTAAAACTATGCTTAATCTTAATTACTTTATTTTTTTTAATTTTCAATTAAAAATCTATAGTGTACTCTAAATTTCTCTTGATAGTATACTCTAAAACTCTTTTTTTTTTTAATTTTTATCGAGATTGACATTGTTCATCTTCGTAGTAAAATAAAGACTTTTATTTTTAACGTGGACTTATATGATAATATCAAACCTACTCATCTAAAAAGTCTATATACATGTGTGCCTCTGTGTGTGCTTTTGAAATTTATACTGCGAAATAAATGTGTAAAGTTGATATCAGATAATGATAATGAACTACGTAATTTCAATAATGTTCATAAATCTATGTTTTTCACCCTATATTTATTTATACTTATTATAGGTTTAATATATACAACCTCAATAAAAGTTTTTCAAGAATAATTTCAGATCATTCATCAAATGAAGACATGCATTATCAAAATAAAACGGAAAAAGAATTACCTATGGCATAACGTTTTGAGAGCTAAGAAAATTATAGGCTTAATTGCACCC
This sequence comes from Escallonia herrerae, assembly GCA_033070095.1. NCBI lineage: Eukaryota > Viridiplantae > Streptophyta > Magnoliopsida > Escalloniales > Escalloniaceae > Escallonia > Escallonia herrerae. The sequence continues at coordinate 203,026 of JAVXUP010001576.1, forward strand.
ATGACCTTGAGGTTAGGATAAAATTATATGCATGTCTATTAGGTGGAACAATAGAACTTATGTTTATTGATCGAACAACAATACTGAAAGATGAAAACATCAGAATGCCCATCACTTAGGAATGTAATTCTTCAAATATCACTCCTTATCCCTTCATCTCACTATACAACCCCATCGACATCACCCCTTTATACTTCTTCATCTTCAACACACAGACAAAACAGACCCATACCCACAACCGGCCACAACCATAGCCACAATCGCGTCCCACCACCATCATGTTCTTCAACTTGCTCACCTTTCTTCAACCTTCTTACTCCAATAATTATCATAACTTTCTCACTCTAATCACTTGCAGCAAATATCACGATTTAGCAAATCAAATGAACATAAAAATTTGAATTTAGGGTTCAAATTTTAGAAGAAGATGTATAAGATTCTTGTTTACGTCGACCCACCGCCACCTGAAATCAACTTCCACAAACCACACTCACCGTTAATCAGCTTTCCACGACCCACCCACCCACCCACACACACACACACACACTTTTTCAACTAATTTTACAGACTTATGACTGATTGACGACTTTGAGATGTTTATGTTTGGTTTACAGTGGTGGAGGCGGCCAAATGGGGTGAGATAATGTGGAGGCCGACGTTCACCGGCAACAAGATGAGGCAAGTGGGGTTGAGCCAGTTTGCCTCCAACTTTCTGGCTGAGTGCTTGCTGAGAAAAGTGTAGCGGCGAGGTGGGGGGGGGGATTTGACTTGAAACCATAATTTGCAATATTAGGATTTATAAATTTTTATATTATATATACCTTGTAGATTAAAATGAGGGCAATATTAACATTTAAAAATATATATATTGATAATATAAGCAAAAAAAATATTTTTTTAATGGATCAATATGGCTTTACCTTTTGAAACATAGTATCATTGATTGTAATTTCACCCTAACCTCAGGGACAAGGGTTATTTTGATGTTGATAATTTTTAAGGTTATATTTTGATAGGATTTTCTTTAAAGGTGAATATAGTCTTAACGTCAAAATGTTTAATCTTGAAAAGAATAGTTTAAGATTTTTTTTAATTATTTAATCCCTTGTGTATCAAAATTTGAGAGTTTTCAAGCACAAAAAAAATAAATTATTAAGCATTTGTGTCAAAATAAATTGAAATCTTTGTCAATTAGATTTCATCTAATCCTATGACTTATAAGATTTTGCTATATGAATAATATATAATATATGATATCTCGGGATACAGAAGACCATAGAAAGACAATAACGTTATGAAGGATATGTTATCATGCAAATAAGGGAATTCCAATAACTCTAATACGAATATAGAATTATGTACTTACCACGAACTCAAACTATAATTAAGAGCAGAGTTGTATGATCTAGCGATTCATATGCATTTAAAATTTCTAAAGCTCTGGTTTTACAATAGTTTTCTTACACTGATATGTGTCTTCAATTGAAATCTAGAATTAACCTTCAGTTATATGATAGTTTCAACGTACGAATATGTTTACATTGAAATATATACAGATGCAAAATTATTGAAATTTGTAACATACCCATGAACATACAATTGTGTTTTACAAAAATTAAAAAAGGATTGGGTTTTTGACAAAATATTCAATCTAGTGTAAGGATATTATGTTTATTCTTAAAGTCTGTAGAAAACACTGATGTCTACAAGTTGTTTTCACTAATCAAAATTGATGGAGAAGATGCAATAGCTCTGAGGTATTTAGCTTTGACATGAATGGAGGCGGTAGGTTTTGATAGAAAATTTTCAATAATCAAATAAATGCAGAAGTTCAAGAGTGATTTTATAGGTTTTTCATAATTTTTTTCTTTTTTCTTTAACTACAAAGACAAGACAATTCTTAGTTCTAACTAAAGTATATATTCTTAGTAAAGATGCTTGATATCCTAAGAAAAGGCAAATACATACTTAATTTTTTTAACAACATTCAAAATGGGTATTGATGGAAAAAAAGTTTCAAGTAAAAAACACCCCTAATTAACACTAATTTTTTATGAAGACTTCAGTTTAAAAAGGCATCTTAATGAAAAAAAAAGATTAGCCATTTAACTTTAGTCAGGATTATATGCATTTAGAAATCTTAAAAATCTTAAAGTTCAAGAGTGATTTTATAGGTTTTTCATATATATTTTTTTAACTACAAAGACAAGACAACCCTTAGTTCTAACTAAAGTATAGATTTCTATAAGGGTATTCTTAGTAAAGATGCTTAATAGCCTAAAAAAAGGCAAATACATACTTATTTTTTTAACAACATTTTAATTCAAAATGGGTATTTGATAGAAAAAAAGTTTCAAGTAAAAAACACCCCTAATCAACACTAATTTTGTATGAAGACTTCAGTTTAAAAAAGGCTTCTTAAGCAAAGAAAAAAAAAGATTAGTCATTTAACCCCGATCAGGATTATATGCATTTAGAAATCTTAAAAAAATTTAGTTTTACGACAGTTTCCTTATACCAATAAATCCATATACAAAATCTAGAATTAAACTTCAGGTTTATAATAATTTCAATTTCTTTATATATTTGTATTGAAATCTATATACATGCAGAATAATTCAATGTAGTATAAACATCTACATACAAATATGAAATAAAAAATTAAAAAGGATTGAGTTTCTAACAAAATATTCAATTTAGTTTAGATATATAACATTTCTTGAAAAAACCTGTAGAAAACTTTGTTCTCTGTAAGTTATTTTCTTTAATCAAATATGATGAAGAACATATAATAACTCAAAGGTAATTTAGTTTTAACATGAATGGAGGCGGTAGGGTTTAATAGGAATTTTTTCAATAATTAGAGATCATGATTATATAATTTTCATTGGGTTTTTTTTCTCTTTCAATAAAAGTCAAATCAATTCTTTATTCTAACAAAAAACATATATCTCAATAAAGATATTTATGAGAAATTAAAGTTACCCTTATTTTTTAGTCACACTATTATTAAAAATAGGTATTTAATGAATTTTTATTAAGTCAAAACAATCCTTAATTCTAACAAAAACATGTATCCCAATAAAGGTATTTTAAGAAAAGAGGCTTTACATCCTATAAGAAGTTAATAACACCCTCATTTTTAAATAACACTCTAACTTAAAAAGGGTATATAATGGGAAAAAAATGTTATAGGTCAAAAACATTCTTACTCACCCTTAACCTTTTATGAAAATATCAATTAGAAAATGGTACTTTAAGAAAAGAAAAGATTAACCATTTAAGTCCATACATGCTTTATATATGTATAAATATAGATAGATTATCTTGTCCTTGCATCTTAAAGATTGTAAAAACTTGTTGATTCCCTTTTAAATAGTCAGGGTAGGTAGCAACCAGCAAGTTGCTTTTGGCCCATGTTCAAGTTTGACATATCATGTACATTGTTTTGGTCACACTTCATATGTGCTTAGTGTCTTATCTCCTACCATGACAAGTCCTGGCCAATTGAATGTATAAGAATTAACAAACTGGATGATACATGCTTGAATCTCCCTCAACTCAGAGAACATTTTTGAGTCGTTCAGTAGGACAGACCATTTTTCTCTGGTTATATTCCTATAGAATCAGGACTTGAACTTGTTTTCATCATTTTCTATTTTTGTGACACACGAACACAGACGCCAAAGTTGTTACCGCTAGGCTGAAAAAGTTCTTCATCACCGTGGCTATCTCAGATTGACACGATTAACTGAGATTCATCGATGCCATGACTTGTGCGACTTGTTCAGCCATCTGCATTTGAAGCTGAAGCTTATATAATTGAACCAGTGCCTCTTCAGATAATTCCACCTCTATTTGATCTTCCTTGGCTTCACAAACATCCTGCCGCAGGCCTGGATAACCCTCCGGGGTTGCACCATCAGCGGAATCCTCCATTTGATACAACCCTGGCTTCACCTCGGTGGTGGCACAAAAGGTGTGCACACCAAAATCACATTTAGTGCAGCCATAGGTCCAATGCTTAGATTCCAACGATTTACTGCATATCTTACAAAACTGTGGCGCACCCTTCTTTTCTAGCGCACTGTAAGTGAGGCTAAGTTCGTGTGGATGCACTTTGTGACTTACCTCTGGAGGCAAGAAAGCGCAATGGACATGAAGATCGACTTCACATAACGCGCAACAGTAGGAAAACGAGCTGCCACTTTGGTCACACGCATTGCAAAGGAAAGAACCACTGCAGTAAGTTGGTTGCGGGATGAGGATCAGCGGGTGTGATGGATGAGACGGATGTTTCATGTAGCGAGTTGCGTTCCCACAATGTGAATGTAGGAAGAAGTTGCATTGCCAGCAAGCGTATACAGAACCGTGGCAGAAGGATTCACAACCTGAGCAAAGAAGTTGTTGACCTTGCTGCACTTGGTGGATGTTTAGGTTGTGCCGGTGGCTAAAATGCTTGTACTCCATTTCCTCTCCCTCACCCTTCCTACCAATTTTAGAGGTGAAGCTGAAGGATATAAATAGCTGGCCTATTACACAATGAACCTAGTCAAAGGTACAGCTTTTGGATTAATGGTTAGGCTGCTTCTTGTTTCCCAGTAGGCAAGTGGGAATGAAATTTATCAAAAGTCAACTCTAGATGCTTATGAAAATCTAGTTTAGTGATTACTTGGTACGTTGACCTAAAAATAAGAGATGGACAATGGACAAGAGTGGCTGTATTTATTCTTCATGCATGTGCACAGATTTGAGAATTTAGACGAAGAGGAAAATCAGAGGGGGAGGTAGTTGACTTGGAAATCCTAAGAGGCTAACATCAGCTCTCTCTCTCTCTCTCTCTCTCTCTCTCTCACACACACACACACACACACACACACGCACACGCACAAGCAACTAACTTTCATAGGTGCACTATTTGGGTCTTTTTAAACTGTATTTCAAGAGGAAAAAACTATACGGGGAGTTCATTTCATTGTGGTAGCACCTGTAAACCATGGCATGCCAATGTGCACGATTGCAAGCCGCTGGTCATTTCTATAACAATGCTAATCTCAAGTTGCGAAGCTGGTGTAGTTAGCTCTTGTTGACTAAATTTTATAGCAGACTGTCAATCAGTATTAGTACACCGGCCCACTATTGCCGTATAGACTAAAGGGTAGTGTTCCAGTTAATAAGGGCTAATCAGAGTAAGATCGTGTACTTTCTATCAAATTTGCCAACCCACTTCCAAAAGAAGAAAAAGAGTTTTCACAGCACATTTGGTATATATTATTTTCTCATCTTGGCCATGATCCCTACTGACTTCATGGTTTACTAAAATGTAGAACACTAAGTAGGGACTGAAATTCCTTGGTGATTGGTTTAGTCAAAGGTACTGCCGAATCATGTATTTGAAAACACGTGACCTCTCGTTTATGCTTCTCATGCTCGCCGATTCTGGCATGGATTGATAGATAGAGATGATACCAATGCTTAAAGTTGATTAGCAAGAGCCATCTGGGCATTAGAAAACCTCGTAACGAGAATGAAAGTGTATCAACAGAAGAAGATAAAGTTGGAGAAAAGACTAGGACAAAGACGGACTTTCCCTTAAACGATATGGCCAGCTTGATCAGATCCTCCCAAGTGTCTGAACTCTCAATACTCATTGTTACTCATCCTTGTAATTTAGCAAAAAAATTAGGCGTCAATTCCGTAAGGAAGAGAATAAAAGAAGCATGGACAAGACAAAACGTATCAGTATATGAGTCGGCATATTTGCTGGAGCATCTTTTTTTTTTTGGTGTTCTTGTTCAACAATTTAGAGTATGACAACTAGCTTATCAATCATGTAATCACAAGCTTAATTTGAGATGACTCTGCGCATAGAAGCCAATCTTTTTCTCATTCAAATAGTCAATTCTTGTGGCTTGTGAGTCCAAAAGGTTAGCAGGTGGAGGAACCAAAAATGGAGCTTCACTGTCACCATTTTAGCCATCAACATCCGCTAGTATGCACAAAATCACCTCCAAAGGAAAACACGACCTGCTCTGGCTGCAAAATTAGTATGTTGCCAGGCAAGTACTACTACAAGTGCAAAACATGCCCATATTTCCTTCATCGAGTATGCTACGACATGCCCAAAAAGGTCCAACACCCAGTTGACCCCGACCATGATTTGATACTCCAAGCTGTTCTTCAAACTCAATCTACAAAAGTCTCGATTGAGTGTAAGGCTTGTGGGCACCAAGTTACAGGCTTCTACTACAGCTGTTTGATATGTGGTGATTACTACCATACCTTATGCTCAGCCGCGCCTCTATCAGTTAGAACTCCATCCCACCATCACAAACTCTTATTGGAATATTCATTGCCATATGAATTCCAATGTGACTTGTGTAAACTCTCCAGCTATAATGGATGGCTTTATCATTGTGGCTCATGCGAATTTGATGCACATGTTTCATGTGCCATTGCCAATAAAGGAGCACAGTTGCTTCAACCTCCTGAAATTGATAGGACAATGGACTCGTCGATCAAGCGCCATGAATTAATGGAGTTACTATCCAGAGGAATGAAAGGCGTGGAGGACAGTATTAACCGAGAGAGTTTTCAAGGCCAACATGTATTGCCAGATCAATCAACCCCACTTTCTTCTGCTTTTCCAAGTTATCAATCTAGTGATGCCTGCTTTTCGATAGACTTTCAAAAGTCACCTCTAGAAAAAGATGATCAAGTGGCTACTCAGGTGAGCGAGGGAGATAGTACATATGATCAGATGAACGCGGTTGAGGGGAAGCAAATAACATGCCACGTGAACACTACGTCTGTCAATGGGAGTATGGTTGTTAATCCATCTCACGCCAGGCAAGAGAGTGAGAACTGGAAAAGCCTAGGTTCAGAAGTGAAGCTGAACAAATCATTTTCAACAGGCATTGGTTCTCATACTTGGGTGGAATTGGATCCAGAGAATAAGAAAAGAGAAGCCAATGGCCCCAAGCTTAAGCTAGAGGCTTTAGATCAGAGCACCAGATCAGATACTGTAAGTCAATGATCAGAAAACTACACATGCTTGTGGTAATCTTATCTTTTACTCCCTCCCTTTCTTGAAAGTAGACTCTGAAATTGTTAACAACTTAACTGATAACTCTATACTTCTCTGTTTGGTCCTATAAATCTTTCTTCAATTTTTTGTGGTTTTCAGAGAAAGAAATCTACAAGTAAAACCGATTTTATATGCTAATTTTTGTAAGAGTGGTTACTGTTTTAGGGATTTACTTTCATATGCTAGTTGGTAATACCAAGAATGGTATTAGAATCTGGTTCATCAAAAGAACGTCGAATTTGATGCTTCTTTTCAGGATAAGCGTCAAGTGTTAACTGCAAAAGAAGTATACTAGTACATACGCACAATGTGCATTCTGTAGGATAGGATCTTCAAGTATCATTTTTTAGCCACAAAGAGTTCTGTGACCTCACGCTACATGTAGTTAGGAAGCTCATTAGCCAATGAATTCTTGATTGTTTCGTCGTTGCAAAGATTAAAAAGGATAGGGAGGCAATTGGGGGGATCATTTACTGCATTCTGTTCTTCAAGATGATTTTCTATCTTTTCAGGTGAACTTAGGGTGTTCATCATGGCCAAAGCTGCTCATTAGCATTTTCTACCTGAGGAATGACAGAGGCATAAAGAGATCCAAGAAAGGGAAGAAAGCTAGTTGATTATTTTCCTTTTGGCGAGGAATTCTTTCATTTCATTCTTTGGTGAGCTTGTTCACCAGAACTCCATTCCAAGCATGAAGTTGGTGGATAGACATCGGATAAGAAAATCTTGAACGGGGACTCAAATATTGGGATGGATGGAGCACAGAATAACCATAATCAGGATTAATCTTGTGCCATCGCAGTTATAAACGTGATACAGATGCATATAGGCATCAACTAAATAATAGCAATATTACCTTGCTCGTAATTTTTATTTATCATGCCCGATGTTGATTAAGAATAAGGCTGGAACCATAAACACAAATTTTCCGGTAGCCACAGTCAAATGAGCCTCATTGCTACTAAGGTCCCCATTGCATTTACCATCTCAGAGTTTATCAAGCTGGAGAGCTTACCAGGCTGGAGAGCACGTATTATGAAGCCAGAATTAACTTTGGAAATGGTAAACGTGTAAGAGTTCTTTATGGATAGATAGGAAGACAACTAAAAAGAAAGCAGAATAGGAAATGAACAGCAATTTTTGACCGCTTCCATCACTCTTATTAGTCCATTGTCGCTAATAAACCGGCTCATACCAAAGTTCAGAATCATCACCCAAGTGTACAGATTGGCAAGTCCATTCACTCTCTCTGGTCCTCATTTATGGCGGATGCTTTTGTTTTCTGGTGCAATACATTCGTTTTCCTTGATAAAACTGATATATACCGAAGGACGGCAAGGATTTTGACTATTGTATGATATACTTGGCAGCATTGTTTAGGGATAGATAATGCTGTGAATTGCTAACTGACAACTGAAAATCCTGTTTATTACATTCATCAACTATTATTAGCTTTTCCAGCTTCATTGTTCTTCAAGCATAAGGACGGACTTTCTTCCAAGATCTTATAATGTGTTCATACAGCACGTTCAGATTGTATGTCCATGACGAACACTGGATCCAAATACGCTATCAAATCACAAGGCAAAATCTTAGCTTCGAAGCCATATTTAATGATACACGCTAGAACCAGATGGGGAGTGCATTGGAATGGCCTGCCCAAAAACACAAGGTACAAACACAAGAAGCCAATTTCTTCCAGGAATGACTGTGTACTGAGACTACCAGTTGGGTTCGGCCATCTGAATTTGAGCTGTAGATGGCACCAAAGTGAGAAACAATTAATTTGACTTTCGACATACACTGATCACAACTTCTCCTTCAACTGATGTTAACACTTTTGGCTTTTCACGTAGCTTAAGATCTTAATTGTAGAAGCCACCAAGAGCTTGATAATACCGCCCCAAACTACGTGTTTCTGACAAGATAAAAACGCGTTCACGTAGAAGTTTTAAAGCCATAATGTCTCTTCACACCCTCCAGCATTCTTCATCTTCGGCTAGCACCTAAACGATTTTCTTGTGAACGAAGAGATGGGAGAGCTTGTTTCTAATTCAGTAATCAACCATTTTAGCCACCAACATTCATTGAAGCTGCTAAACATCCAATCTCCAACCACACACGCAGTTTCCTGTTCAGGCTGCAAGCGCCATGCCTCCGGATGGATATACATTTGTGACTCCTGCAACTATTGCCTTCACAAAGCTTGCTCTAAATTTCCCAAAACATTGAGCCATGACGCTGATGAAAAACACCCCCTGGTTCTACTTTCCTCCCCTGCCTACCCGGAAGGTGCCTTCAAATGCAACGCGTGTGGTGATTCCGGCACGGGCTTTTCTTACCACTGTTCAGAGTGTGAGCTTGATTTACACCCTATCTGCGCTTTCATGCCGCTATCACTCAAGCGCGTGTCCCATGATCACCTGCTTGATCTTTGTTTTAGCCCTCCCTACGATAATAAGGTGTTTAGCTGTGATATATGCCAAGGGTCTGGTTCCAACCACTGGCTCTACCGATGTGATACATGCGGATTCGATGCCCACATGAAGTGTGCCATAAAAAATACAATCCAACAGAGTCAAACACCACAACTGATGCAGTCCGGAAGTGCCCCTCCCTTAGTTGCACAAAGCGAGGGCACGGGCACGGGCGCTGGTGGAAGCGGGGATGGGGGCGATGGAATGTAAAGGTCGGAGCGGCTTGAATAAATAAAAGTGTGAAGAGTATTAACAATTGTATTGTATTTGTTAATAAATTGGGTCAATAGACTCATTATCTGCTCATTAACAGATAATGTACATTTGTTAGTCTGATTAATTACAGTTATTTAGAGGATACTAGTAAGGATCACGTGCTTTGCACATTATATAATAATTTAAAATAAAAATATTGTGAACATTGATAAAAATACAATTAAATTTAATCAATACGATTATTATAGCTAAACTATAATAATAAATAATTATTAACTGCTAATCAAATGCTCAAAGTATAAAAACTTAATTACACAAGACATGATCTTACTTTTAAGCTCGAATTTTTCACGCCAATTATTACTAATATTTTTCACTATTTATCATATGTATTTTTTTCGTCACATCAAGTTGCTGCTAAAGAAAATCCTGACTGTTTCATATTATATCTTGTTATCGAAGGTACATTAACATTGTAATTAGTCTCAAACATCTTTCACAAATATCAAACTTTCACGAAATACTACAAGTTTGATTGTACAATAATAAAAGTGAAAATAATGTTTAGAGATAATTAATGCCAAGTGTATATATTGTAGATGTCTAATTTCCAATAACATGTTTTGATGATATATATATATATATATATATATATATATATATATATATATATATAAGTATAGGAAGTGAAATTGAGAAAAAAAAAGTTTGAATTATAATTAAGTGATATTAAGAAAGTTTAAAAATTAATCTGAAAAGATTCTCTAAAATAAAGGTCTAACTGGAAAAAGTTATGACTAATAATATATAACAAAGTTTGTAAGACGAAATGAGTTATGAACTTAAATGTTGCATATTAAAGCCAAGAATCAAGCGAACTAAAGAAATCTAGCAGGATACATATAGAAACTGAGCTGCTTAAGTAACAAATTTAGTGATTTTAACTTTCAACTATCTTTTCAAAGTTTTTCTATTGTTTACTTTTTGAATTTTGATATATTTTCCTACAAGCATCACCACTAAAGTTCATAATATTATTACTTAGTATTTTCAGTATTATTCATTATCCATCCATCGTCTTTGATGTCTAGTGATGGCCATTTTCTTATAACGGTGGTTATGGGGGTGAGGGTGGGGGCTAAAAATATCCCCTGCAGTTTATTTGTTTTTGTTACTTCTTCTATCCCAAAAAAATTATCATATTTTCTTTTTGAGCTATCCTAAAAAACAATTGATCAATTTTCAAGTTTAAAAAAATTATTTATGTGTTTTTATATGTTTATCCTTTGTAGAATTTTTTTATTTTACTTATCTCCCCTTTAATTCTCAACCAACCAATTTCTCTCTATTGAAACACTTTCTTCCTCCCCCTCTCTCTCTTGGGATAGAATGAGAAACTCATATAATAAGATCCATATCTTAAATAAGCGTGCAGTCAGTATGATTAAATAATTTTTCATGTATCTCTTATTTTAAGATTAAAATATAAAGCAAGTCTTTTTTCAACTTTTTCATATTAAGTTCCAACGTTTGAGTACAATTTGTCTAAAATCTTAATTATACTTTTTTTTTCATTTTCAATTAAAAAAATATATATTTTACTCTGAAATTCTCTTATTAGTATAGTCTAAAGCTCTCTTTTATTTTTATCTAGTATGACCTTGTTGATTATAAAGTATAAGAAGGACTTTTATTTTTTAATATTGATTTATATGATAACAATAAACCTCTTCATCGAAAAAGTTCATATGCATGTGTACCTTATGTGTTTCCTTTTGAAATTTATATTACGAAATAAGTGTGTGAAGTTGCTATTGATAATAATAATGAACCTAGGAGTTTCAACAATGTTCACAAACCTACATTTTTCATCCCATATATATACATACACATTACAGGTTATTATAAATACAAACTCAACAAAAGTTTATCAAGAATAATTTATAACCCAGATCATTCATCATATAAGACCTATATCATCAAAATAAAAAAGAAAAAAAAATACCTACGGCACAGAGTTTTGAGAGTTAAGAAAACTATAGGATTAATTGCACCCATGAACATGAGGTTAGGATAAAATTACACGCATGTCTATTAGGTGAAAAAAATAACACTTATGTCAGTTGACGAATAAGTGAAATATGAAAAGACCAGAACGTCCATCATTTAGGAATATAATTCTTCAAATGTCAGTCATCGTCCCTTCATCGTCCCTTCATCTCACCATACAGCCCCACCACCATCATCCATTTACACTTCTTCAGTTTCAACACACGCAAAGACAACATATAGACACATGGTCCCACCCACACATACCCCCACAACCAGTTATAGCCACAGCCACAATCATATTCCACCATCATCGTGTTCTTCAACTTTCTTACATTTTTTTAGTCTTCTCACCCCAATCAATTGTCACAACTTTTTTATTCCAATCACTTGCAACAAACCATTATGATTCAACAAATCAAATGAACAGAAATGAAAATTTGAATTTGAGACTCAAATCTGGAAAAAGATATATAAGATTCTTGTTGGCGTCAAACTATTACCCAGTACCAAGGCAGCCACTGCCATTAACCACCACCAGAATAGCCTTTCACCACCACTAATCAGCCTACCATTGTGTTCAATCAGCCCACCACCTATCCAATTCACCCACCGCCATCAAATGGCGCACGTTGCCTCAAATCAACCCTCCACAAAGCACAATCGCCATCAATAAGCCTTCCATAACCCACCTTTTAAAATCTAAGTTATTTTGATGTTGATAATTTTTAAGGTTATGTTTTGATAGAATTTTCTTTAAGGTAAACAGAGTCTTAGCATCATATTTATAAGATTGGGCTAGATTCACTCACATATTTTTGTCACTTAAAGATGCATTCGTGAATTTAA